>JARHVA010002506.1:1547500-1662500 GCA_037957365.1 Torreya grandis
ATCTACTTGTTGCTTCATGCAATTTTGGGCCATAGCTAAATTTTCATGAAAACTTGCAAGGACCTCATGTTGATGGTAAATATGGTCTTCAATTGCATGAACCTTAGGATGGACCTTCAAGGTGGAACTGATGGATGGAGGATGGTATCCATATAGTTCTATAAAAGGAGACATTTTGGAAGAACTATGATTCGAAGTATTATACCACCATTCAAAAAGTGGCAACCAATGAACCCATTTATCATGTTTATCAAAAATAAAAAAATAGAGATATCCTTCCAAACATTTGTTGACTACCTCAATTTATCCATCAAATTGAGGATGATAGGATTAACTATGAGCCAATTGAGTGCTTAAACATGTAAATAACTTAGTCCAAAAATTACTAGTAAAAATGGGATCTCTATCACTAACAATGATCTTAGGAGTCCCATACAGTTTTTAAACTATATTAAGAAAATAAAAATCTACTGTACTAGCAACAAATGGTTGGGATAATGAAAAAAATGAGTGTACTTACTGAGATGATCTACAACAACCATGATAACATTTTAACCATTAGATCTTGGTAACCCTGTAATGAAATCCATAGAGACCTCTTCCCAATGCTAGCTAGGGATAGATAAAGGTTGTAAAAGACCTAGCGTTTTGATGATTTTGCCTTTGTTTTGTTGACAGATCATACATTCAACCACATATTTCTATACATCCCCCTTGAGACCTTCCCAAAAAAAAAATTTCTTGATCATGTGATAGGTTTTCAAAAATCTTGAATGACCCTCAATCGGAGTTGTATGAAGTTCTTAAAGGGATTTTTGTTTAAGAAGAGAATTCTTACATAGGTACAATCTATTTTTGTACTATAATGCATTACCTTTCCATGTGAATTTTTCAAATCCATCTAAACCCTACTAAAGATTTTGAATCAAATCATGAGCATTACTATCATGTTCCCATTCTGATCATGCTTCCTTTAGCCAATCTACCTGTAAAATGGTTATGACACATAAAAATGCCTCAACTGATTCATCTTTTTTGGATAGTACATCTACCACCACATTTTCCTTGCCTATTTTTTAGACTATTTAAAAATCATAGCCTATCATCTTAGTTACCCATTTTTGTTGTTCTTCAGATGAAAACCTTTGTTCTAAAAAATATTTAAGACTATCATGATCAATTTTTACCTGAAAGTGATGACCCATCAAATAAGGTCTCCATTGTTTGACTCCATACAAAATGGCCATCATTTCTTTCTCATAGATGGGCTTGTGTTGATTTTTACCCTTGATTTGATGACTTTAAAATGCCAGTGGTCTACCTTCTTACATGAGTATATCACCCATACCATACCTAGATGCATCACATTCAACCACAAAAGTATTAGAAAAATTAGGAGTGACCAATACTAGAGTAGTGAACATAGCCAATTTCAATTGTTCAAATGCCCAAGTAGCTACATCAATCCACTGAAAGGAGTCTTTATTTAACAAAGAGGTAAGTGGGGCTGTATACTACCATAATTTTTGACAAATCTATAGTAATAACTAGTAAGTCCCAAAAATTCCCTAAGTTTCTTGAGTGTCTTAGGAATTGGCTAGTCTACCATTATTTGGTTTTTTTTAGGACCCACTTTCACTCCTTCATAAGATATCAAATGACCCATATATTCAACCTCACTAGCCCCAAAAGTACATTTGGAAGGTTTGGCATACAACTGATTTTGATCTAAAATGAAGAGTACCTGTTTCACATGTTGCAAATGGTCTACCCAATTTTTACTATAAATGGGACTATCATCAAAGAATACCAAAATAAATTTCCTCAAAAATGGCTTAAAAATAGTATTCATCAAACTCTAAAAATTAAATGATGTATTTTTTAGGCCAAAAAGCATAACCAAAAACTCATAATGGCCCTCATGAGTCCTAAAAGTAATTTTGGGTATGTCTTCATCAAGGATCCTTATTTGATGATACCTAAAACATAGATCTAACTTGGTAAAATAAAAATCACCATTAAATTCATCTAGAAAATCATTAATGATAGGAATTGGAAACTTATCTTTGATAGTATACTTGTTAAGTTCTCTGTAGTCAAGGCATATTCTCTAAGTGTCATATTTATTTTTCACCATGACAATTGGTGACGAGTATTCACTTTGGCTATGGAAAATGATTTATGCATCCAACATATCTTGTACCATCTTTTCAATTTCACTTATTTGGGCATAGGGATACATGTATGACCTGATGTAGGGTGGTTTACTACTAGGAATAAATGTGATGGCATAATCATGTGTGTAGCTAGGTGGAAGTCCTTTTGGCATGTCTCCAAAAACAAAGGAATGAGCATCAATTATTTTTTGTAGATAAAGAGTTGGAGATGTCTGAGTTGGTTATACTTCCATAGAAAACAAGCAGGATACAAATCCCTTAGCACTCTTATAGACAATCTTTGTCATTTGATGGGAGATAACAAGCTAGAGAGATTTAGATTTTAACCCTCTTATCTCAAATGTGCTTTATTCTAAATGAAAACACATGAATAATTCTTGAAAATCCATCTCAATAGTGCCCAAAGTGGTGAGCCATTAGAATCCCAAAACAATATCAGCTCTACCTATCAAAATAGAAAACATAAGAGAATCCAATAAATAGTCTCCCATGGCCAACTTAATACTATGACATTTTCCTAAACAACTGACAGTACCACCATCTACAATTATAAACTAAAATTCTGGTGCTAGATAAATTAAATAGTTCAAATGATCGACCAACTTACTATGGATGAAATTATGTGTGCTCCCAGAATCAATCAAGATAGTGACCTTCTATTTCTTAAGGAAACCCATCACCTTAAGATTTTGGGGAGCACTAATACCTATTAGGACATGGCATGAGATAGTAGGCTGAGAGTCTTTAGATTCTTCCTCAATAAATTATGCATCCACATCATGTACTTCTAGATCCTCTTCATCATTGTTGGCACCTTCAATGTAAAATAGCTTCTTCTCAGCATAATGATGGTCTTTGCTCCATTTCCTATCACAACCATAACACAACCCTTTGGCTTTTTCTCCTCAATTTGTCATTATGTTAATCTGGTGGGTTGTGGAAATGATGGTGTTGGAAAGTTGTGATCATGACCAGTAGTTAAAGTTTTCCTTTTGACCATTTGTTTTTCTTCTATCACGTATGCCTTAAGGATAGCTTCTGATATAGATTGTGTACTAAACATTTGAACTTTTTATTGGATGTTATCTTTGAGGCTACCCAAAAAAATATCTATCAATTTTTTGTCAATGATATTTTCCACCCTTAAATAGAGATTCTAAAATTGATGAATATAATCCTTCATAGGTCCTGTTTGCCACATCTTGGCTAATTGGCTAAAATATTTCTCAGAGACATTATTCTAATAATGAGATGTCAACTCCTTAGTAAAAATATTCCATGTAACAGGAGCACCATTCTTTTTCTTTTGAGTACATAACTAGTGATACCAAATGAATTGCTCAGGTTCCATATACAAGTACACCACCATCACCCTCTGAGAATTAAGGGTTTGATTCAGCTCAAATAAAATCTCAATTTGGTTAGTCCAAGTGAGAGGATCCTTATCATCAAACTTATGCATGTACACTTTTGACAACATTAGTTTCATACTAGTATGGGAGTTGTTGAGAGGAGGATTTGAATGTTGAAATGGAGGATTGTTAGGCTAAAATTGAGATGTGAGGGTAGCCAATTGCATAGTGATATGATGTAATTCACTGTGAACTCTATTAATCTCTTTGTACATCCCTAAAACATTAGCTTGGACTGCAACAAAGTCATCATGCCTTACCAAGTTTTTTATGTCCTTTTGAAGCTGAGAAATCATCAAATCTAAAAGTTCTAGATTCCATGTCATCGGTAGAAGGCACCTTAGGAGTTTCTAGTGCCCCTTTTCTTCCCTGAGTTGAAGGACCTACCATAAACAAACCCTAGGAGGGTTTTGACCCCAAAAAAAAAGTGTACTAATAGAATACACCATTTTTATCATCTTGTCGAGATGAATCTAATGACTAAAAGTGTGCAAAGGGAAAAAAATTATAGAATTTTTTTTTTGAGCAATACTATGCTGATGAAAAAAATTAATTCTTCCTGGATTGCAAGTTATGTTTTTTCACTTTCACTACTCCCAAAATCCACGCCTCACCAGATCTTAAAAAAATGCCATGGGAAACTTGCCCAAATCAAATATCTGATACCACTTGTAATGAAATTACTTAGATATTTACATAGAATGATTTTATATTTCATAGAATAAGAAAATATGAAAGATTCATAGTGATAATTGATAGTAGAATAGAATACTAGATAATATAGCAAAGCCACTTTAAGGGGACAATCTCCACAATAATGCACTAATAGTAGAATACTTCACATATGATGCTTAAAGACTAACCACTACCTCTTATATATAGTCTACTTAGCTAAGGTTATTCCATAATCTGACCAATCTAAGAACATAGATAAATGTAATAATTAAATAAAAGAGGTATGTAAGACCAAGTTAGCCACACATATCCCTAGACACACCAATGGTTAAGGTCATAACATAGGGGCCACAAATAATGGAGCATATTCAAATGCTCAAAAAATAAATATAATGCAAGATAATAGAAAAGAAGGAACACATTCGAGGAAGTGTAAAATGGAAATCATGGAATCATAACCAACATGTATAAGCATATCATATTATTCCCTAGATATATGTATTACATTAATTACATAGCATATTAAGTACAATATAAAATATATAAGTATGGATAAAGTCATGTGTAAGTATATAAGATAGAACATGATAATGGAAATTAATCATATAAGGTATATCATGATTGAAGAATAAGATACCCCCAACGTACTAATATATGAGTATAGAGAAGGCCCAACATTTGTATTTGCATATATCATGTGCTTGGGTATGCATGTATCACACTTAAAATATGCATGAAATATATATATATATATATATATATATATATATAAATGATGTGTTATCTACCAACATGGAACCAACAACATAGATGCCAAAGAGATAACAAAACATGGAAATTTTGAATATTGTTTTATGGATTTTTGAGTTTTTAAAAAAATGGTATTTTTGGAATATTTGTAAGGACTAATTGAAGAAGTATTCATCATCAAAAGGTGTAGGATCACTTGAGAAATTTATCAACCTTCATTTATAGTGATGTATTGTCACCTCCTCAATATTTATATGTAGTTTTTTTATATAAGCCATCGATATGGGAGGATGACTATATCTATCATGGTGTATGCAAATATCCCTATCCTTAATGGAAAAGGTGATACACATATCTTTAGTATTCAATGTTGCATTCCAATCAGAGAACCAACGTTGTCTAAATTTTAATGTCAAATTTGGTTTCAGATATAATATCCATATAATCATGGTAACAACCTATGGTCCACATGTGATGGGTAGGTTGATTTACCCATGAGACTCTAGCATGAATTGAGAGTATGTTAATTAATTATATAGTGGCCCAACTATTGAAGAAATGTGGTGCTACAAATTATATCCCAATTATTCCTATCAAACTTGAAATATTGACAATATACCTCATCAATATTATTAGTAATAGTTATATCTCCATGCCTTAGTCACTTTTAAGGATGGATTTCTTATGAACCTTTGGAAGTGTTATATCTTTTTCACTTCTCGGGTATAATTTGTAAGTGATCTTTACTCTTATATTTATGAATTTTTTTTACAATGCCTCACATTGAATTGTATTATGTCCAATGATCTAATGATAGTTAAAATATGGTAATCCCTCTTTAGGAATAAGTATACTACCTAATATATGTATATTAGGTAGTAAACATATCATCTTATGTTCAAGTAACATAGAAAGTATTACATAAGGATTATCTTGGTTTGTTTTTCTCAGTAACATATGTTGTGGACTCTTATCAGAAACCTCCACATTATTTACATAATCTATCTAAATTTTTCCCTTGTAAGGTTGAATCAATGTTTGTAGCTAATAATGATGTACAGAATAACAAAAAAATTCATGCTCATATTTTATTTTTATTTTGACCTTCTTTTGATTAAATTTTGTATCCTCTAAAGGTGGATTTATCTTATATGTGCCAAAACCTGTAGATTTGAATAGGTTATGCAAAAGATGCTCAAATGGATCAAAGTTTAGTTTGTGTAATTTCCCATTTATCATATCATGGGCTAAATCATCATCACTATTATAGTAATCTAAAACATGGCCATCTTTTCACTTAGTGTTGAGTAATAAAGGAAGCTCAAATGTTTGATTTTATTTTGGTTTTGGTATTATTGGTTCATTTTGTAATTTTTCTTTATCTTTATGTGTATCCATATGCACCTTGGTGGTTATTGCCTTGTTTATATCTAGAGGTAAATGATCCATTGTTCTTGACTCATCCATTTCATATATTTGTATATTCTCAAGGAGAATATGTTGTTTTGGTGGCACCACTTTAGAGATGTCACTATATTAGAATGTATCATTTTAAAAAAATTGAAAGGTTCATCATCGATAAGAATTTTCACTAAGGTTACCTCATGTATGAATTTTGTATACTAATGTAATGTATATGGTACGTGTTTAACCCTAAAATGTATGGGGATCCTACTTTAGAGTATATAAGGTTAAGAATATAAAAATTATAATGCACAAGGGTGATAATCAAATCTATAATAGGGCAATTAGGTGCTAAACTCAGATATAAACATACACTAAATTTTTTATGCTAAAAGTAGTCTAAATGTAGAAAGTAAAACTAAGTTATACATAGAAATGAAAAATAATTAATCTACTTAGATGGTTCTGATGTTGATAGAGTGTAGGATCTGGAACAGGAAAAAAGTAGGGTAGAAGATGATTTTGGAACAATCATCAAATTTTGGATTTAATGCTTATAGAACTTTAGACACTAATATCAATTTGGGATGGTTGTGTTGACACTATTTTCTAAGTTCAATGCAAGTATCCTATATAGAATACATGTTGAAAAAGGATGAAACCACCTATATTATTTTGGGTTTTTCTCTACCTTTTCTTTAGTGCATTTAAATTTTGGTCATAGACTATCACTCCTCATGAATATGCAAAACCCTAGTTCTTCATCTTTATGGTGACCTTGGAGGAAAATGGGTTAATGGGCACATAATTTCAAGATAACCCCAAATACCCCTTTGTTAATGAGTGTTGCCTACATACTAATACTCTAAAGAGGGCCTTAGAAAATTCTCCCCTATGTGTTAGCTTATGTGTGAATCATATAATATGTACAAAGCAAGTAAAACAATGACCTAGCTTATAACTTGGAAATCAAGATCTTGAGCTAATCCTTTAGTACTTTAGACTTGTAACTATGATGTTCCTATGACTAGTATGGAAGTAGGTAAGCTTTGTTCAATTGAATGCTTGATAAAGTGATTTTGATAGTTTGCCTTAGTCTCTTTGGTCTTTTTATAGGTTTTTCCAGGGGAAGAATGAATGAGAGTTGATCTTATATTTATATCAATCCTTTTGGATAATTAACTCACATTAAATCACATAAGTTGATCATTAGGATATGTTTCATTTATAAACTAGATGACTTTAGGGCATAGGACACTTGGATCAGGTTAGGACACTAGCATCGGTGTTAGTGTTTGTCCCAGACATTAATGTCTAGGGAGTAGGAAAGTAGGTATAGGCTCAAAACTTGTAGAGATGAAAGATAATAATATTTTAAGCATTCTAGGCAAGATAAAATCCATGGGTCATCAACATAAGATTGGTTGGACTAAGAGATAGTTTGAGGGGCATAAGATAGAGCAGATGTGTTAGGCCCCTAGTTCATATAAGTATGGATCCATGCCAACTCAGTAGATACTTTAGCATAAGGCAATCACTTTGTATGATTGTTGTTTTGGAATCTTTTACACCAACTAGAGGAATCATCATAGACTTAGCACTAAATGGAAGGTAGTTATCTAGTGCTCAATTTTTTAGGGCATCTTCTTAAGTAAGCTACATGTGGTGACCATAGTTCAAAGGGCACAAGGTGATGGAATTGGTGGGATGATAAACCAAGGATATAGCTCAACACCTAGTGTGCACCCTCCACCCTAGCATGAAGATGCTCCTAAGTTCTATAAATTTGAGCTCAGTCTAGTTAGTAGAGAGAGGAGAGGAGAATTGAAGTAGCAAAGCTTTGAAAAATTGAATATTGATATCATGGATGTTATTATCATAAGTTTAATCATGGATGCCTTTGAGGATCCACATTGTAGTACCCAAGCTCACATATGAGCCATTGGGCCATGTAGTAGCTTAGCTAGTATTTTATTTATTTTACATGACATGGAATTTGTTCTGCATTTAAACTTTAAGTAATGAAGAAGATCAATTATAGTAATTCATGGTGTTTCTAGGTTTAATGTCTTTAGCTTTGTTATTAAAATGCATAATGAATATGATGTTTTTATTATTATAAACTCCATAGTAATGTTAAGAATGTTGTTTGTAATATTTTGATTCATGGCATTCATGGCATCTCTATAATTTATGATGATGTCAGCCTACTTTGTAGAATTGTCCTAAGTATAAATAATAACTTGCACCTAGTGATGTCACTCTTGCACAAAACATGAGCCTAGAATGAAATTGATCTAAGGTATTCTATTAACCCATCTTAGCATCAAATGGTACTAATCCTAGTAAAACAAATTCCTATGCCCTTGATACAATATAACTACCAAATATAATATTACACCCTTATGACCAGAATGAGTTCCTTGAATAGGCTTTATGCCTACAGACCATCAGACTCCACCTAGAATGGCTTACACAAAAAAACCTACCAATGTCATTGTTATAATAACCAGGTTCTATGAAGAATGAGTTGCACCATGGCACAACTATCCCAATGCAAGCCCTGGTTATTTCTCTATATTACTTTGAGTGATTGCATAAGGTTTGCACCTTATGTGGATTGATGTCAATGTAGTCAAGTGATAAATCTTGAGTGTTACAGGATTATTATATATTTGTGCCTAGTTGTAACAAGCTAAAAACTAATTTAGAACAACCAAATAAGTACCTGATAGAGTAAATAAATTGAAACCTTAACTTTTATATAACATTTAGTTCTATTGCCAGGACATGTGTTAAATTTTATTACAACAATGGTATGATAGAATAATACTTTGACTCTCCCTTGATAAAATTAAGCATTGGCTACAATAGGTGGAAGATAACTTTTTATTGAATCATCCATTCTATAAAGAATAAAAGCTAAGGAAGTGGGTCTATAATAACCTATATGATGTTATGTATGAGGTCTTCTTTTATGAACTACCTGAATGTGTGTATCGATGGTTGGCTACTTATGTGACCCATATAAGTTGAAGTTATGGACAACACTTTGATTTAATGAAATATCACCTAGAGAGGCTTGAGAACCTAGATACCACTTGGATAAGATCAATATACAAATGGTGGCCAAGAGTATTGAATAGTTATATACTTGAGTTCATCATGTTGACATACTCCTACCCTAAAGAAATAGAGTTTCAATTTTTATATGAACCCTAAGGCATGTTTGTGAAAGAGTTCAACATAGAGATTAATAAATTGATGGTGGATTATGGCTTTGAAACCATAAAAATGGAAGGCTAAATTCATTTTATGTATGAATAACATAAGAGGGGAGAAGGGGATGTGTAGGTGAAATGCAATGGAGGGGGATGAGTAAATTAACACTTGAGAGCTTATGAGATAGACTTATAATAAGAGGAGGCATAGGCTGATGGAAAATTTGAAACTTGGAACTGTTGAGAGAACTTGTAACAAGTGAGAAGGGCATGGGGAATGATCTCTTAAATTTTAGTAGTATGAGGAGAGGAATAATGAAGCAAAAGATTAATCTCAACTGTTAATGGGTGAAGAATGAATTGGTTCCCTATAGAATTTGACCATTAAAGATACACCAAAAGTGCCTACCCCTTTTGAACCTATAGCACTAGCTCATGTGCTAGATCTCCCATGTGAAGAAAGAAGAGTTATAACTAACCTTATTACCCATATCAACATTGACCATTTTGCAGACTTGGACTATAATTTTGTGATTAAACAAGTCTTTCCTTATGAATATTTAAGTAAGGATACATCTAGATGTTTGGGCACTATATCAATAATATAAAATGTAAGCATAAGCATTCTAGTTTATCTAATGTTAGTTATGCAAACTAGGCAACAACCCATAGGAAGTGGCTCAGTGCCACAAGTTAGTAGTATAGTGCCTTTATCATCTTTGACACTAGCATTAATAATAGGTTCAATGCCTATCCTAGTGGTTAGAGGAATTGGAAGACCACCACCAGGATAAGTACAAGAGGGGCAAGTGCCTCAAACTCGAGTACCCCCCCCCTCATAAAAAATTTACTATGAGATGGCCATGCACTTGCTTGAATACTATAGAATATATAATTACATATAACATGTGCTAAGATGTGAAATACAAGTGCATGCTCAGGGTATAACCCAATCTAAGCGTAAGGCAACCTAGTTCATGATAGCTTTTCTTGATCATACCCATACTTGGTATAGGAAATTTGATCCTAACTAAGCTATGGTTGACTATGACACCTTGAAGGAAGCATTATTTAATGAATTCAATATACCTAAGTTTGAATAGCATAACATCACCATGCGCAAGGAAATTAACCAAGGGCTATCTAAAAGTATGCACCTATATGATGTCAGATTCAAGACACTTCTTTCCAAACTTCCTTATGACATTCACCCCTCTCAACATGTGCAATACTTTATTAGAGGATTATTAGTACCATATAGATGAGCTTTGTCTTTGAAGACACTCACTAACCCTCATAAATCATTTGAAGATGCAGTTAGAGCGAAGGCAATTGGGAGTGCCAATATGGGAACCAACCCATTCAATGAGGTGTAGATTGCATCTATAGCCTCCTAACTTTAAAAAATGACTGTTAGTTCATCATAAAATGTTCAAAGTGGATTTTGGTGCACCAATTTCAAGATAGAAGGCCATAATAGGAATAACTACCCTCAAAAGAATGTACACACATTACTTCTAAGCTATGAGGTTTATCATGAAGCACATGATGTTCAAAACTACCCTTTGTTGCAACATGTCAGTTAGGTTAACAAATCTATGTACTACTAGTTATGTGATGCCTATACTTATACCATAGCTAATTATTGCATGATTGATAAGATGCACAAAAATATATAAAGAAGCACACAATAGGCAACTAAGATAGTCAGAGGGGAAGCAACCAAAGGAAATGAGGGCTATGGAAAATAGAATGTAGGCTATGGAATGCAAAGAGGCACCAAAGTGTAAGGTGGAAAATGTGGTGGAGGAAAATTCCCATCGTGATCATGTTACAAGTGCATTTTGATCGAGTATTATCAACATGACTACCCTACACATCCAATGTGTGGGTATTGTCAAGGAACACATAAGGTTGAATAATGCCCCAAATTATACAACAAATTGACTTAAGGTAGGCCTCACATAAATAAGGGCACAAGAATGATCAGGAATGAGCCTAAAGTAGAGAAGTGGACATTGAAGGCATAACTAACCTACATGGATCCAATCAAAGTGCAAGCAACTACTCATAGTGGATTAACCACTTAGTTTCCAGTTATGTTAATACTAGAGTTACACATATAATATGGGTAATAGAGCCATACTGAGTGCATAACATGGCTTGAACCCAAATTTACACTGTACCTAGACCTTGCATGATATAAAGATGTATTACATCAAGTAATGAATGTGATTCAAAACTTGCAAAGAGAGCTCCAACTAGAATAAGACCTAGAAGTACAATTTTCCACCTCTCACAATAAGAAAGATGATCAAGAGGCTAAGGTACAAAATCTAATGAGATCTTTTTCTTCCTATAAATAGAAGGGATGTTCCCCCTATTAAAGAATTTACTTTTAAATCATGCAGGGTAGAATCTAATTGAATTTTTTCACCATGCATGGAAAGGGCATGAGAATTCAGGCATACCTAGAATGCAAAGTAAGATCAAGAACTCCTAGTGAATTCTACCATTGATGGATGGTCTATATGTGAGGTCCTTATGGACATAGGAATTGAGGTCAATATCTTGATAAAGAATGCATGGGAAAATATGGGTAGGCCAGCCTTGAGGCCTTCCCCTCACTTTTTATGTCCAATAAATCTAAGATGTAACCAATCAAAATTCTAAAAATCACCATTAAATATATCATGGACACTAAGTTCCATGTTGACTTTAAGGTAATTTAGTTGGTTAAACAAGATAATTATTTATTACTCCTGGGAAGGCCATGGTGCTACACAAGGAATGTCGATATACACTTCATGAAGTGTTATATGACATTTGAAAATGGAAAGGATAGGGTAGTGATCCCCCTCTCAAGTGACCAAGGACCCCCTATGTAGAAAGTGTTGATTTGTAAGATGAGATTAACCATATCTACAACATCACAGTGCAAGGCACCAAGACTCTCAACCCCAATGACCAAGGAGTGTTTTCTTGGGAGGATGGACAGTCAACCTCAAGCACCATCAACATTACTTTCAAGCAATGGGTCAAATAAGCTTATGATATGAATGGTCAGAGGTGTCACTTAGTGAGCATCAAGGTACCAAAAACTATGAAGACTAGATGGTTCTAGATTGATCACACTTCAAATAGATGGGTCTCTTATAATAGAAAGAAGGGGAAGAGAGAATTTTTCCTAAGCAAAGGTAAACTTGTAGTGCTCTTGAGACATGAGGGGAAAAATCCTATAGAAGAATACATATACAAGCTTGAGTCATTCATCCTAAAAGAGATATAATAGGCACATTAGTGTATATTTTGAGAAGTATTATTGCTCATTGGTGGGTAGCATAGAGGCCTAGCTTTCCAATTTGGCAAGATGTAAAAGTAGCCATCTACACTAGATTCAAAAAAATTAATGAGGACTTAAACATTTTTGCATACTCTAGTGAATCAAACCTAATAGTGCACATATGCTTATGCGAAGAAACATAGATTGACTATAACATAATACCCCGAGGAAATTGTGGGTGCACACCTTCTATAGAAACTTGAAGATGTGGGAATGATCTTGGTATGTGGTCAATGAAATACATTGTGAGACAGCTAGTTGGGATGTCCTAAAGGAGAATTTTTTGCACACTTTCTTTTTTTCCTCACATAACCTAGAATTGATCAAGCCATTACAAGTAATTTGAAGGGCAGTGTTTAAGGACATTTTAATCTTAGAGGATCACTTAAAAGATATGTTCAAGGAGAAAGGATTAGTGTTCCCAAATTTTTTTGAGGAAAGATCACTCAATAGTGACTCAAGTAATTAAGATACAAATATCTAGAAAGTACACAATTAGACATCCTTGATAGGAAAGAGGAAGCTCATGTACCAAGTGGATGATAGTACCCCTGACAAGGAAGACCCTACTCATCTTCACATTAAAACAACTATGGGAAGTAGGCAAGTTAAAGACACACATCAAAAGAAGAACAAGCCCTATCACATGTCACTCAAAACCACCTAGGTAGACATTAGATTGGAAGGGGAACCAAAGGTGGCTATTCTAGGTAGATATTAATTCAACCTGAAGCTGGTGTAAACTATGGATCTCCTAAATAAGTTTCAACATTTATTTCTATGAAATTATTGAGACATGAAGGGTACCCAACCATCCCTTAAAAAAATGAGAATTAAGTTTTTGTATGACACATGACCTATTAAGAATCACCCCTACAAGATGAACCCCAATCTCTGTGCGAAGGTTAAAATGGAGATTGATAGTATTCTAGTTGTAAGAATGATCTACCCAATGTAAGAGTCAGAATGGATGAGCCTCATGGTTATTATCATTAAGAAGGATGGGCGCATTTGCATTTTTGTTGATTATAGATTGTTAAATGCCACCAACATTACTGACCCCTTCCTAACTCCATTTACTGATGAAGTCTTAGATGGCATCGTAGGCTATGAAATTTATACTTTTATTGATGGTTTTTCCAAATAACAATCAAGTCTAAATTGAGGAAGAGGATAGGCCTAAAACAACCTTTATAATAGAATGGGGTCGTTTCACCTATAACATGATGCCCTTTGGGCTTAAGAATACACCAACCATGTTCTCTAGAGTGGTGATCTTAGTATTTAAGGACTTCATCCACAAATTCCTCCAAGTGTACCTAAATAATTAAATGGTGTATGGGCTCATAAAAAACCATAACAATAACTTATGTCTAATGTTTGAAAGGTGTAAACAACTATAGATATCTTTAAACCTAAATAAGTACATCTTTGCAACACCATTTGGAGCTTTATTTAGACACATTATCTATAAATATGGTCTGTTCATCGATCCCATGAAGATTGAAATAATAATTTAGCTCTAAACCCCTTCAACATATAAATACATGCAACCCTTTCTAGGATATTATGGCTACTGTAAGAATTTTTAAAGTAGTTATGCAAATATTGTGATGTTATTAAAGGAGATATTATGCAAGGATGGACTGTTATATTGGGGCATAGTGTAGGATAATGCCTTTGAAACTTTGAAGCTCAAGTTGGTTATTGTGCCTATTCTACAATTTCCCAATTAGATGACCCCATTTCATGTCCATTTTTATGTGTGTGTGTGTGTCTATATATATATATATATATATATATATATATATATATATATATATATATATATATATATATATATATATTATTGGTACCATTTTGGCATAACCTGGAAAAGGTAAAATAGATCATCCCATCTCCTTCATAAGCAAAAAATTAACCCAAGTAGAGTAGAACTATATAACAATTGAGCATGGGGTACTGGTTATGGTTATGCCCTAAAAAAATTTAGGTAATACTTATTGGTGATGCCATTCATCTTATTTATAGACTAAAAGGTGCTTAAGTACCTCATAAACAAGCCCATTCTCCATGGGCACATTTATAGATGGATAGTTATATTTCAAGAATTCTAGTTCTTAGTTGTCATCAAGCCTAGAAAATAGAACTTGAGCCTAAACCATTTGTCTTGCATCAAATCTAATGATGCAATAGTGCTTATTGAGGATGGCATGCTAGATGCACAACTCTATAGAGTTTAGTGAATTCCTAAAGACATGGTAGAGATAGTCATTTTTATAATGTCTTGATCTATGCCCTAGACTATGATAACCAAAGAAAATAAATAGCTTGTAGTTCACATTGCCCCATTTTATCTCATTAGTAGGGAACTATACAAAATAAGTTGAGATGAAGTCCTAAATTGATGTGTTTTAGAAGATGAAAGGGACTCTATTTTACATGAGACACATGAAGGAATAGCAGGAGGCCATTACATTGGAGATGTAATAACATGCAAGGTATTACAATTAGGCTTGTAGTGTCCAAGCCTATTCCAAGATCTAAAATATTACACCAAGGCATGTGACTTATGCCAGCACACAAGGAAACCCAACCACTAGGATGAGATACCTTTCATTCCCATTATTTCCCAAGTTCCATTTTAAAAATGGGCCATTGATTTCATTGGGCCAATCACTCATGTAGTAAGGCACATAGGCATAAGATATATTCTGATGGACACTGACTATTATACCAAGTGGACCTAGGCAACACTAACGATAAACTACATATATTTCATAGCTATAAGGTTCATATGGGAGAACATCATAAGTCATTATGGGTGCCCACTCAATTTGACTAGTGACAGAGGCACACACATCATCAATGAAATTGTGTAGATCTTATTAACTGAATACATGGTGGTGTACCATAAGATAATACCTTGTCATCTATAATCCAATGACATCATTTAGGCATTCAATAAGATCATAGGTATGTGCCTCATGAATATATGTGATATTAGACACAAATATTTGTATGATCGAGTATTTGTAGTACTATAGGCATATCACATAACCTACAAGTGCCTGAATAAGGCTACACCATTACAACTAGGGTTTGGCACTAAGATAGTTCTACCAATGGAATTCATGGTGACATCATTATGCATTGTTTATATTATTATTTTGGATGACCAAGAATTATTGAGTGTGAGGTTGGAATACTTGGAATGCTTAGATGAGGTGCATGCCCAAGCAAGGTAGAGCCATCAGATAGTGAAGGTGCACTAAAATTTGTGACATGACAAACATATTAAGTGCAAGGTACTAACTAAAGGAGCATTGGTCTTGTTCTATGAATCCAAATACCTCAAGCACCTAGGAAAGATACAAATTAGGTGGATGGGTCCATTTGCAATCCATAACATATTAGAAACTGGTACATACAATTTGTGCACATTATTTGGTGAAATATTCCTTAGGTATTTCAATGGAAATTTATTGAAGCATTATAGGTAATAAGATGGTTCTTAGAACATTAGACACTAACTTCCTAGTCATAATTCGATTATGTTAAGCTAACAAAAATAAAATTTGGCATCATCCAAACATTTCCTTATGTTTTATATTGTTTTGTGTTTTCTTGGTGATGAATGAATAATCAAGGCACTTTCAAGCCTATAAGTAAAATATTATGATGCCTACATGAATAAATCCAATCAAGTTAGTGAAGTACATATGCTTTATAAAAGTACCTAAGGCTAGACACCTATGTTTTTGGGTGCATGAAATTTTCTAGACCTACACAAATATAAGTAAAAATTGATGAGAGAGAGGTGCATAGAATGCTAAGTGAACATAAGATAAGTGTTAGGTGCACAATATGCTAAGTGTGAAAGACACCTAGAGAGTGAGGTGTTGGAGGACTAGTGTAAGGGATTTGTATGGGGTAGGATATGCCAAGGTAAGTAATCAAAGCATAGATAAATCAACCAAGATAGGAAAGCACACTTGAAATGAAAGTATATCAGGAAGAGGAGATAGAACCTTGGAGGCTAAATCTCATGCATATGAATCACTACATCTAGGTTATCATAAGGAAGGAAAATACTACACCAAGTGAATAAAGTGTAGGAGAATATCATTAAGACAAACTGGCATACACCCAAAGATAGTTGGGAAGTGATCATTTGAACTACATGTCACTTCACCAAAAATACATTTAAGAGAATTTATTGAAATGATGGTAGAGGCACAAAGATCTACATTAAATGTTGAGGTGGTAGTGTATTTTGTGGGTTTTTGTGAATTCTAAGAAATCTAGGTGTCACCATACCATTAATCACATATAATTAAGAGGGTAGTTGAATTAGGGGTATAAATAAGTAATAGGCCAATTGGTTTAGGTTACATACATCAAGTTAATTTTCACCCAGAATATAGAGCATAGAACCAGAGCTGAAGTAGAGCTAAAGAAAAAAAATGCTACTAGATTGAAACCTTGAGCACTTATAGATGTAAAAAGAGAATTATTGAATAAATAAAGGACTTTCATTCCCTTTGAGATTGGCATAGATAAGTGTGGGGCATGAAGCTTGAGAGCTAAAGTCATAATCATAGACCTCACAACTATGAGGAGTACCACAAAATATTATAGGCTTTATTAAGTTAAATAGATCATGCTTCAACACTAGTTAGTTCAAGATGGGAAATAAATGAATGATTTCTGGTCCACTATAGGTGCAAAAGGATACCAAGTGAGCATAGATAATGGAAGAGACCACTACTATAAATAAGAAAGCATAGCCAGTGTAAGGGGTTAGCACCATAGTAGTTAATCTTAAGGTGATCTCAAAGATGTTATACTGGGAAATGTAGTTTTTTAAGTAGGTCTTGGTAGGAGAGAACTAGGCATCTTTCACGCACACTTGCTAGCTAAAAGAGTACAACCAATGTAGCTCAATTAATGCACAATATCTAGCACAAGATTGGGTAGTTGATATGAGGGCCAAGATAGAATTGGGCATGGAATTTTTTGATGTCTCCATTTAGGATAGAATGGTGAACACTGACACAACTTAACTCTATGAGTTTCCATGTTTTGGGAATTCAAAATAACTCATGTAGTTCTTCCTCTCATGCATCCATGAATATTGCTTCTACTTTATAAGGAGGTGCATATAGTTATAAATAAACCTTATTAGTATAATAATTAGGCTCCTAGACTCTAGCATAGACATCTACCAAATGATGGTAAATGATTTTGAAGTGGAAAAGGCCATGAAACTCCTTGGGTACTATAAGGGAGGGTTCATATTCCCCATAAAAGATATAAAGGACCCCAACACAAAGGTGGTAACATGCCTTGTAAGTTTAAAACTTTTCCCTGATAGATAGTGGATAAACATCACCAAGGCCTACCTGTGCATATCTCACCACATGGCACAATGGATCAAGTTTAATATAACAAAGCTGATTACAAAATAAATGGTGAAAAATGTGCTTGAGTGTCACATGGTATGAGAGACCTTCCAATAGGTTAGATGTTGATTTTAATTGTGATGGAGGAGATCAGCATGACTGATGGAAATGAGGATAACCTTTGGGTCTTCTTGATGTACAAGGACTCCCCAGCATAGAAGTTCCAAAACTTCACTTACCCCTTCTCCTAGAAGTACAAAACCCAAGTGATGGGGTGGTATGCACAATACATAAAGGTGTTTGGGATGGAATGGTGCATCCCTAAAGAGCTCCTTAAGAACATGTTTAGAATGGTAACCTTTGTTGTTATACAACACTTTTGTGTAGTGTGATTGGTGTTCACAAATGGCAATCGATCAGGCTAGCTAAAACTCCCTTATGCATTTTCCACCAAGTACTTCAAGGATGTTCTAAGGAGAATTCCAAATTCATAACAACTAGACATCCTAGTAAAGGACAAGGATTTGGAAAGAAGTAGGTTGTAGTTCCAATATGTGTACCTAGGAGGGAAGGCTACTAAAGATAAGGAGGATGACTTAAATTGCACTGACATTCATCCCCTCTAAAAAGAAGTCATATTTAGGCATATCCAAATGTTTTATTATGATATGAAGCTAAAAAAGAAGGGCATGTGCACTGAGAAGGATGATGACCGCCCCCTCTAGATCAGTGATAAAGGGAAGCTAGTGCCATTAGGAAAGAAAAAATATCCCCAAAAAAATCAAAGAGAAACACTTGAAGAAATTCAAGAGTTCATAAGGCTGAATATTATCTTTGATGATGAATCCACCCCCTCAACCTCAAAGAAAAAACATGTGACCTTCATGCCAAGGATTGATTCCCCAAAAAAGAAAGAGAAGAATAAGAAGTCCATATGGCCCATTATAATTCCCATAATAACCTTGGTGTATATGGAGGCACAAGAGGCATGTGAGGAAATGTAAGAGGAGGAAGAAGTAGGAACAAAATTCTACATTGTGGAAGAAGAAGCATAATAAGAACCCAGCACCAAAGAAGTTCAAGAGGCCCTCCAAGGTAGTACGACTACCACATTTATAGAAGTAGAGAAGATAGTGATTACCCCACCATAAAAACCCATCACACAACCTCCATTAATTGAGGAGGAAAAGAGAGAGGCATGGATAAAAGTGGGGATGAATGAGGAATAAATTATCAAGGCATTGGTGCTAGAGAAGAAAATGGATACTGTGAAGGAAAAAGGCATGATCTAGGAGGAGATTGAGAAGATTGAGGCTGAGGAATAAAAGGCCTTAGTGATAGCAAAGAAGAATAATGTTGAGATAAAGAATAATTCCCATGAATAAAATGCCAAACAAGATAAGGAAGAGAAAGAGGTGGCCATAATCATGGAACCTACTAAGGAAGTAGTAGAAAAGATGCCTAGCACCTCCAATAGCACAATAGAATTTAAACCATAAGCATGCCCAAGTAGTAAAGGGGTGCTTGAAGATAAGGAAGGTGATACTTGCACTAGGAAATAATAAATAGAGAGTGCTAATGAGACCCATCAAAAATAAGAAGGTAAAATTGGCATCGAATAAGAAGAAGTGGATAAAGGGGATAAGTCTAAAGAAGAACGCCTAAAGGAGAAAATAGAAATAACCTTAGAGGAAAGATCCAAAGAGAGTGATAGAACTGGTGAAGAAAAAGAAGACTAAATAAATATGGTCATCCTAGAAGAAGAAGGCATAGATCCAAGCCTAAGAGAAAAGGCACAAAAGGGGTGTATGAACAAACATTTCTATATACTTGAGTACATACCCCCCCCCACAACTACCACAACTAGGATGTACCAATAGTTGTCATTTTTTTTGTATAGTCATATGGATGAGCCTCATTTTGAGGTGTCATAAAAGGCCATACTAGGCACAGATAAATTGGAAGAAAGGCATGATTCCCTTCTCATAAACCCCCATGTAATGAACCTAGTTAGGTTAGAAAATGCACTCATATGGATGGCATCTAAAGTATCATGGAAGAGTATCATCAATGATGTTATGGCTTTAAAATGGAATAATATCACACTATATTTAGAAGAGGAAGTAAAGGCCATGAAGTTTAAATTATAGAAACTAGCTGAGTGCATCAAAGCGGTTGAACCATCCCTCTTAGATGGTGTTAACACTTTGAACCTCTTAGAGGTTGACAAGGTATGTGTGCTAGTGGAGCAGATGCTATCAAGGTTGAAGGTAGCGCCAACACCAAAATAAGAGGAAGACCCATGTGCCACACTAAAATAAGAGCTAGCTACCAAGATCAAAGAGGTGGAAGACCTCTTCACATAACTTCAAGAGGGAACAAATGTAGCCTATGCCACCTTCTACAAATTTTCCAACTAGGCATCAATCATAAATGCATGCCTCAAGCAAGCTAATGGGGAGAAAGAGGAACTAATGGCATAGGTATACACCACAAGTATTTTATATCATATCTAAATGATGGCAAAGGTTAATGCCTTAAGCACTCATATCAAATACAAGGAATAAATCCTAAAATCATTCTTTCATGCCTTACAAACCAAGGCCTATGAATAAGGATAAATCCTAGACAGAGGAGTGGAAAAAGATAAGTCAAACCTTGAGGCATTCTATAAATAATTAGAGAAGACATGCTCACACTTAGATCTACCTCAATAAAGATAGATACTTTTATTGAGGAAATCAAGTTTGCCATAAATGGATTTGAGGACTTCAATACTAAGCTAAAGAAGAGATTTGCTCGATTTCTACACTTAGAGAGCACTAAAAGACTAGTCTGAGGGTGGACTAGCAATTTTATATGGGGTAATGTTGGGCCCCTAATTCATCTAAGTATGTATCCATGCCAACTCAATAGACACCTTGATATAAGGTAATCACTTGGTATGATTGTTGTTTTAGCATCTTGTATGCCAGCTAGAGGAATCATCATATACTTAGTGCCTGTTGGCAAGTAGTTATCTGGCACCCAATTTTCTAGGGCATCTTATTGAGTAAGTTTCACATGGTGATCATATCTCAAAGGGCACAAGGTGATGGAGTTGGTATAATGATCAACCAGGGCTCTAACTCAACACCTAATGTGAACCCTCTATCCTAGCATGAAAATGCTCCTAAGTGCTATAAAGTCAAGCTCGATCTAATTAGTAGATAGAGGAGATGAGAATTGAAGTAGTGAAGCTCCACAAATTTAACTTTGGATATCATGGATGCCATTATCATAAGTTGTAGCATAGATGCATCTAAGGATCCACATTGTAGTACCCAAGCCCACATGTGAGCCTCTAGGATTTGTAGTAGCTTAACTAGTATTTAATTTGTTCTACATAACATGGACTATGTTCTACATTTAACCTTTAAGTAATGAAGAAGATTAGTTGTAATAATTTATGGTGTTCCTAATTTTAATGTCTATCTTTTTTATTTAAATGTGCAATGAATGTGATGTTTTTAGTATTATAAAATCCATCTAAATGTTAAGAATGTTATTTTCAAGCTTTTGATTCATGGTGTTCATGGCATCTCTATAATTTATGACAATTCCAGCCTACTTTTTAGAAATGTCCTAAGTATAAATAAGAACCTGCACCTAGTGATGTTACTCTTACATAAATCATGAACCTATAATTAACTTGATCTAAGGCATTCTATTGACCCATCCTAGTATTAAATGGTTTTAAGCCTAGTAAAACAAAGGCCTATACCCTTGAGACAATAGAACCACCAAATATAAGCTTACACCCCTATGACCACAATAAGTTCCTCAAATAGGATTTTCATCTATAGACCATTAGAATCCACATAGAATGGCTTGCACCAATGAACCTTCTAATGTCATTGTAGCGACCAAGTCTTATGAATAATGAGTTACATCATGACATAACTAGCCCAATGCAAGCCCTAGTTCTTTCTTTTTTATAATTCACGTGAGCGCATAAGGTTAGTCCCTTATGTGGATAGATGTCAGTGTAGTTGAGTGACAAATTTTGAATGATGTGGGATTATTATATGTTTCTCCTAGTTGTATCAAGCCAATAATTGACTTGGAACAACCAGATAAGTACCTAATAGAGTAAATGAATTAAAACCCCAACTTTTCTACAACAAGATGTGAGACTTGTAAAAGTAAGAAGGGTCTATAACTAAGAGTAACAAGTAAGGTTTTATTTTTAAATGTGTATAAGCCTAAGGTGATATATAATCCATAAATATCATCTACATCCCCCCCTTAATCTAGTAATGAAAATTTTAGTTTAAAGGAAAGGAATGCATACCTGTACACACCTTGTCTTTACATGTGCCCAACTTGATTGCTTATCTAGTGATTGACCTATAACCAACATGTTACATTATATAATTAGTACATTTAATCTAGGATTAAAATTACTTAATATATTGAAATTGAAAGATCAATTTTTAGGAGTACACTTATGTGTTGATGTAATTGCCTTGCTTATTGGCAGGTTGATTTAAAAAATATGTATCATTGTAAGGATCTAAAACTAAGATTATAAAAAATATAGATAAATCTTTAAAGTGCATATATCCAATGAGGGAGAGAGAGAGAGAGAGAGAGAGATTGGGAGGCACATACCTCAACCTTAGAGCAAAGATGAGTTATCACCTGATAGTTGAGGTTAACTCAACCATACAACCCAATGTTATTTATAACATGGTGATATTGGATGATATAATCAAGTCAAACTTATAAACTTGTCAAGATTTAGTTATTTAATCACATTAAAAATACCAAAAAGTGAACCAACTACTACAATAGACTAGCTCAATAAAGTCCATAAAAGTCTGACCAGGGTATTTGTATGTAAAAGATTATGATGTGCTAATAGTACATAAAATCATTTTAGAAACTAAAATTGATTTGGATTTTGAAATATTAGGCACACATTTCATATAATATGTGTCTTAGATATGTCTCATGTTGAAACTGTGTATAACAATGGTACCAATCTATAGAATTTTGCCATAGCTATGAATCTAAATCATATAATTGTGTGTTTTGGCCAATTTAGAAAATTATGTAAATGTGGAGAACATGCTTCCAAAGCATGCCCATAATATATATGGATAAATATAAAAACTGATATAAGTACCAATGTGGAGAACATGTTTCCAAAACATGCCCCTACTATAATCTAGAAATGTTGAATATTGAATAGGTGTGGAGAACATGCTTCCAAAGCATACCCCCACTAAATTTGAAAATTTTGAATGTGTGGAAGCCATGAATATATGACATGCCTCTAATAAATATAAAAACTAATATGTTCACCACATACTGAATAAGTGTGGATAACATGCTTCTAAAGCATTCCCCCATTGAATCTAAAAATTTTGAATGTGTGGAAGCCATGCCTATATGACATGCCACCACTAAATCTAAAAATTTTAAATGTGTGGAGAACATTCCCCACTAATATTCCCCCCTTTGAGGTGAGGTAAAGATAGTAACTAGTATTTACCTCACCTCAAAAGGATAAGACAAATGTATAATCTATGAATCGATCCATGTATCATATAGAAGGAATATGTCAGGGAGATATAGCATTGAAGTGCATAGAAATAATGTGATCACATGAAGGCCTAAGATTCATGATAATGATCATGAAAAATTATATATAGTAACATTATAAGCTTAAGAAGAAAACAAACATACACATAAAATCACTTAAAATTAATTCAAAAGGTAGTGGTCCAAGAAGATCGCAAATAAGGGGCATGTTCAAATGTTGCACAATCAAAGGGATGTGACTTAGTCAAATGTCCCCAAAATCTAGGATGACATTTTAAAATGTCCATATAACAAATAATGACATTTTCAAATGTTAAATAAATCACACATAGTCATAGGGGCCACAATCAAAAGAGCATATTCAAATTCTTGAACAAGGAATATAATACCAATGTGAGATACTTAAGAAAGTGCATAAAGTAAAGCATAAGAAACCAGCATAAACATGTCATAGTAGCCTCTGGATCAAACGTGTTAGGAAAAAAATGTCAAATGTATAGCATATCAAGTACCATGTGTAATATATAATCATGGATAAAGTCATGTGCAAGTACATATTTAATGTTAAACATGATAATGAAATGTGATCATCAAACCATATAACATGTGTGTATCAAGATCAAAGAATTGGATGCCACCAATATCTTTATGACATAAGTTTAAGGAAGGACCAAAATCTTAAATATGAATATATCATGTATTTATTTAAGCTTGTATCACACTCAAGTAGAAGTGTGACACATATGTGTATATATGAGGAACTAAATATGTCATCCATCAACATAGAACTAACACATAAAGTCCAAGGAGCCAATAGAACATGTAGGTGTTGAACATATTTTTGAATGTTTTTGATTTTTTAGTATTTTGGGAATATTTTAAAATACTACCATATAATCTCATATAATAGATGAGAATCCTCAAGGAGTGGTAAGTGTATAACTTGTCTTAAACTAGATGTGCCATATGTGTGCATGGTAGAAGTAAGAACTTTATCATGGTATTTTGGTAATTTTGAATTTTGTATCTTTGGTTTTCATTTATCCACATTTTGGTTTCTCATTTATTAGTAATGGATTTAATCAATGGGTATCAGGTCTTATAGATAGTAATAGATTATGTGGTAAAGTTATTGAGCAGATCAGAACATGGTTTGTGGAACTCTTCATCTATAGAGTGTTCACCATCTATATGAGTAGTGAGAGTAGAAATGTTTTGATATGAGTAAGTGCCTATAGTTTCCCCATTTTTAACCACATTTATAACATTAGATTTGTAAAGTGTCTCTTAATTTTAGACCTCTTTTGTTATAAATCCTACTTTGAGCATGTTTGTTTGCTTTTCTTGAGTTTGAGTTGGCAAATTTTGTTTTTTATCTCATTTTATCATTTCCTTTATAATATTTTATTACTCTAATTTTTTAATTTTTTATTTTTTATTTTGAATCATCATTTTGATGTTTTACTTATTTTTTGTGAAATTGGTCCTTGTATACCTCATTTTCATTTGTAGATTCTTACTCTTTTGTATTGTAAAAATGTATCTTTGAATGATTTTCATTACTATTATCAATATATCCCATCCCAAGTCTTGATGGTCATTATAACCATGTGTGTAAATATGATGAGTGATGCCTTGGGAATTTTTTCCCAATCCTTGACCATGATAATCAATTTTTTGTAAATAATTCATTTCAAAACTACACTATTTGGAAAGCTGAGTATCATTTTTTAGGGGTAAATTTGTATCATTTTCTTGATATGATTTGTATTTTTGATCATTTTATTTCTATGATTGTGGTATTTGTAACTATTTTTCCTCTAAATTTTCCTATGATACCCATATTTTATATTATGGCACTTGTGATTGAGGATAAAGTACTCATAATATGAGTGGGTTTTTTGGTAGATGTATTAATGATAGGATCACCACTATGTTTGTGAATTGGTATTTAGTTATTCAATGCAAAACAATTATCGATATTATTCCCATACATTCTATGATATTCATAGTAGTTCTTGGATCTACATATAGGATGTACATGAGGTAATTTGATCATTTTGTCTCTAATAATTTCTCTTAAGATCTCACTCAGTATTTTTGTAACCTTTTCTTCCCTTTTTAACTCACTTGTTTTATATTTACTCCATTGTAATTTTTCATTTGGATAACAACCCTTTTTTGGTATAGCATTGCTAGAGGAAGATGTGAAAACATGATTAACACTAGTATATGTGGGATTTTTCATGTATGCAATCTAAGTTTGTAACTCTTTTATTAATTTTCTTATAATGGTGATTCAATATTTTAGGGATTTACAATCACGAACCCTACGTACCTCAATATGAATATGCATGTATACACCATCTACCTTACCCCTTGAAGGAGTGATAGCTTAGACCTAGTCAGAGGGATGATAGCTATTACCCTACATAGGGTTAAGAGGCAATTGTTGTTTATTATCAAGTGGTGGGATGGGTTGATCAACCTTACATCTTCAGTAGTAACATTATGGACCTTGGAATCCAATATAATCTGTGGGAGAATAATGGTTATGGGATGGTTGTTATCATTTGAATAAACTTAGGTAGAATGAATGGTTGAGAGCATACATGTTGGCATTTAGAGAATGGCTCTATAACATTACAAAATGAATTTTAAACAGAGGTCAAGTGTTGTGTCCACTTTAAAACCCTCTCATTATTGGCATGGATGTACTTAATATCTTTAACAATGTAACTAATGTATCAAACCATATAAATTATAATGTAGTGGACCATGAAATGATTTATATAGATATCCAAAGTAGGTGTGATTATAAAATTATAAAAATCAATTATGAGCAACATAAAAGATCAAAAAACCCTAATTGTCTTAGGGTTTGATGTTCATGTTGGATTTACCAAATATTTAACCATAAAATGGATAGGGATCCTAATTTAGAGTACATGTGGTTAAGAATATTGAAATGATAATGAACAAGGGTGATAATAAGATCTATAATAGGCTAATTGGGTGCTAAACTTATATATAACCATACATTGAATTTATTATGCTAAGAATAGTCTAAATATAAAAAGTAAAACTAATATATATACAAAAATGACAAATAATTAATATATTTAACTATTTATGATGCTAGCTAGCATAGTGCAAGATCTAAAATAGGTAGAAAGCAGGGTGCAAGATGATTCTAGAATAGTTGTCAAATTATGGATCTAACACTTTTGGAGCTTTACACACTAACATTAGCCTAGGATAGTTACGTTGATACTATTGTATGGTTTCAACACAAGTGACCTATATGGATTATACACTAAAAAAAGATGCAAACACTTGGATGCTTTTAGGTTTTTTTTCACCTTCACTCTGGTGCATTCAGATCTGGGTCATGGACTATCACTCCTAAATTTAAAAAACCTTGGTTCTTCAACTTCATGGTGACCTTGGGTAAGAATGGGTTAGTGGTCACATGATGTTGAGCTAACCCAAAATATCCCTATGTTAGTGAGAAATATCTACATATCTAATACTCTAAAGATGGATTCATAGTGATGTAGTTCTCCACTATGTGTTGTCTTGTTTTTGAATCATACAATATGTGCAAAATAAGTGTAATAGTGACCTATCTTGTAACTTGGAAAATTAGTTTTT
The DNA here is from genome assembly GCA_037957365.1 of Torreya grandis. NCBI lineage: Eukaryota > Viridiplantae > Streptophyta > Pinopsida > Cupressales > Taxaceae > Torreya > Torreya grandis. The sequence continues at coordinate 1,575,131 of JARHVA010002506.1, forward strand.
TGAGCTAATATTTTAGTATTTTAGACCTCTAGATGTGTTTTTCTTATCACTGGTATGGAAATAGGGAAGATTTATTCAATTGAATGCTTGATAGAGTGCTTTTGATAGTTTGATTTGGTCTCTCTGGTGTTTTTGTAGTTTTTTTCAAGTGAGGAATGATTATGGGTTGATATTATATTTATATCAATCCCTTTAGAAAAATTACTCACATTAAATCACTTAGGACAACCATTAGTATATGTTTCATTTGAAAAATAGATGACTTTAGGGTGTTTGACACTTGTATCAAGTTAGGACACTAGTGTTGATGTTAGTGTTTATCCCAACTATTAGTGTTCAGAGAGCAATAAAGTAGGTACAGACTCAAAACATACAAATATGGAAGATAAGTATATTTTAATCATTCTGGGCAAGATATAAATCCAAGGTCATCAACTTAAGACTGGTGAAAATAAGATATATTCCAAGGGGCATAAGATAAAATAAATAAAAGGCTTGTAAAAGAGAGAAAGGTCCATAATTGAGAGGGATAACCAAGGTCTAGGTTTTCTAAGTGTATAAGACTAAGGTACTATATAATCCATAAATATCATATACAGTATGTACTCCATTGTTTTTATCCATGTTCAACCCAAAATCAAGTTATAATGTAAGGATTAGGACATGACTTGGAATGTAGTTGGAACTATTTTTGGATTAAATGTCACATCCAATGTGATTTGGTCAACTAGAGGGCTATGTAAATTACCAAACCTTTTGATATGCATCACTAATTTTTGAATAATATTGGTATCAATTCCCATGGTGGTTAATAAATTCATACTACAAATGTTTAAGCCTAATCCATTACCATCGAGCACCATTTTTATTCATTTGTTATGCATACTCACTTATATGAACAAAGGTAAATGTTGGTCAATAATATCCTTGGATGGTAAATATGTTAGATCAAAGGTGATGAGTTTTGCATTATTTTTGAGCTCATGTATAATATCATCAAATTAAATTGGTTAAATATCACTTGGAACTTGGGTATCACACAATTCCTAATATAAGATATCCTTATAGGTAATAGATTACTTTAGAAGTTTGAAGATTGAGATCTTAGCATGTGTGTTATTTAATTGGTCAATAAGGTCATAGACCTTAAATTTTATCACAAGTTTAGGTTTAGGAGGTATTTTTTACATATTAATAGATGGTGGACTAGGTTTTACACCTTTATATTTTCGTTTAGTGACATCTTGGACCATGAAATCCAATATAAGTTGTGGGTTGAAATGGGTGTGGGATGATAGTTGTCATTCAAATAGGAGGTAGGTGGAAACAATGATTGAAAACATGGATGTTGGCACCACTATACCAACTATATTATATTAAAGAAGGAGTTATAAAGAGGGATTAAATGTCTTTTCTATTTTAAAATAGTCTTATTATATTGATGAATTCATTTATTGTGTTGGATGACAGGTTTGATTAAGCAATCATAATAACAAATTACAACTATTTAGAAATTGGAGGCAAAAACGGCCTATAGATGTATCCATATTGATCATAACTATAATAAATGAAATATGATTTTAAATTTTGAATAATCAAATAAAATTAGGAACAACAAATTATTAAACCCTAGGTCAATTCTAGGGTTTTAAGACCAAGGGTCAGGTTCACCAAATGTTTAACATTAGATTCAATGGTATAAGGGTACCTATATAATTAGGAATCTAAAAAGCCAAATTTTGTTAGTTTTTATTATTGAAATAAAAAGAGAATTTAAATCAAAAAATATAATAGAAACTAAATTACTCTTGCCTAAGTACTTGGGTGAGCTTAATGTAATGAACAAAATCATAAATAAAATATAAAACACAAGACTATGTTACCTCCCTTGTCAAATTAGTGATCATTTAATGACATAGAGGATGTTCATGCTTGTCTTATTGGAAATATAGATCTTATTTAATATAATTTCCATTTGGGCAACACTTCTCTAAGACCACTTAAGTCTTGGCTTGGCTTGGCTTGGCTTGGCTTGGCTTGGCTTGGCTTGGCTTGCCTTGCCTTGGTGAAGCTTCTCTTTAATCAATCTGACATTATAAATTTGGCTTGAGAGATTGCTTAGATAGGGGCAATGGCACTTGTATTTATAGGTTCTAAAACTAACTCTAACTCAAGTGTAGTTAGGTTTAGTTTTAACCTTAGTTATGTCTAGATTAACCGTAGTCAAGTTTAGATTAACTTTGGGTTGGGTCAAAGTAATTATATAGGCTTGATAATTCATAGAAGATATTTATGACACTTGAGAACTCATAGAAGATATTTATGAGGTGTGACTCACCTTTTCTTTTAATTTTAGGAATTTATAAAAGATATTATTAATTCCTTTGACTTTGACCTCATCTTTATTGAAAAAATCCTTTTTTTTATAATATGTAATTCCCTAATTGAACTTAGAATTTTTATTTAATCAACTAATTAAAATTTATTTTTAATTAATCATGCTTAGGTTTTATGTCACTTAGGAATTACTTTAGTGTTTTGCATTAAAATATCAAAAGGCCAATTTGTCAATTTTCTAGGTTACAATTTGATTAGGGTTGAATCCAAGACAAGTTATCATTGCATGTGGTGTGTTATCCCAAATGAGGAAACCTCAATGCAATTTAGGGGATTTGAATCCCTTTTATGGATGAAATTATTAAATCTAATGACTTTTAGGCTTATTTCACATGATTTTTTAAAAATCAATCTGAATTTTGCTATCGACATGGAATACAACCAAAAATTAGTGTCTACAGTACCTAGGGTTTATAATATAGAAATGAATAAACATAAAGGTGATAAAAAAAAATATAGTAGGCCAATTATTTACAAACTCAAATAAACAATATTTTGAATTTATAATACTGAGATATGCCAAAACTAAAAAGTACAATTATTGATTGATATTGTAATAAATTGAAAACAAGAGCACTTAGTTCACTATGAATGTGTAGATCTAGGTTGAAATAGCCTAAAAGTGGACTAGATCAGGATTTTGTAATGGTCTTTAGATTCTATAGTTTTTCACTTTGTGTCCTTAGACACTTATGCCAAATGTAGATGGTTATGTCTACATTGGTGTTTGAGTTGGACTCAAATATCTAGTAAAAAATATTGACTACATATAGGTGATACCACCTAGATCCTTATGGGTTTTCTATAACCTTTATTATGATGTCTTAAAATTTCATGCACATGTTATCTCTCTTTTTCAAATGATTAAACCCTAACTTGTTCACCTTTAGATTGGTTGCAAGAAAAATGGGTTAGTGGGTCAATGGTGTCAAGCTACCATAAGGACCCTTCTATCAATGGGTGTTTCTTACATATCCAATACTATGAAGAGGGCCTCATACTTATGTATTTCTCCCCTATGTGTTGAATTATGTGTGCATAAGGATATAATGTGTGATAAGAAAGTATATAGAGTGACCTAGCTTGTATCTTGGAAAATATGGCTCATGGGATGTTCATTCAGTACTTTATATCTATATAGATATTACTCCTATGCTTGATATGAAAATAGGAATGAATAGGTCATGCTTTCTCACTTGAACTCTAGATTGAGTGATCTTGGTAAGTTAATTTATGAGCTATTAGTATTTTCTAGGTGAGGAATGAATGAGCATTGATCTTATATATATATATATATATATATATATATATATATATATATATATATATATATATATATATATATATATATATATATATCCTTTTTGAAATATCTCACACTAAAGGACTTATGTTGACCATAAGGATATGTTTCATTTATAAATTGGATGAATTTTGGGAATTTGAAACTTAGTTTTAAAAGGGAAACTTGCATCAACATAGGCATCTGGATGGGATTCAAGTGTTCAAGAAGCTAGAAAATAGGTACATATCCAAAATTACTAGGAAAGGGTAATGATCAAGTTTAGAGAATTTTACATAGTATAAAAGGCCTCATAATTAGAATAATAGTGGTTAGATTAAGAGATAATAAATTTATCATAATTATATAGTGAACATGATCCTTTTGGTAGTGGGAAGGTATTATAACTTAAGGGTACAACCATGATGGGTATTTTCCAAGTACACAAGACTAAGGTGTTATATAATTTAGATTTAGTGTCTACAACATTATATGTCATTTTCACTTTTGAATATTTCCTAGAATGATATTGTAATGGATTATGAAATATATTATGGTTCTAATGGTCAATAGGTTATGAACTTGAATCCTTTGGAGGATCATCAAAGTTAATCTAGTGGTTATCAATAAGATATTAGCTATTATGTTTCAAAGTATAACATATGTTTTTATAATGCCCAAGTCCTTGGTGATAGTCACAATATGAATTTGCATCATATATTTTTGGTATATGTCAACTCATATCAACCTCTATGCTAGGAGGGAGAGATATGAGATGACACTCCATAAGCTTCTTAAGTATTGAATCTAGAGAATTAAGTAATCATGCAATCTTTTTCTAAGGTGCATTGGATAAGATGAGTCAATTAGGTTATTGTGATACTACATTAACCATTGTGTATGTTTCCATTTAGGTTCTATAGGTTTTACCTTGAAATATGACTTGATATAATGTTGGTATAATACATAGTTGGTGTGTTTTCTACATACTTAAGCTTGTTCAAGGAAATAGATTTCATTTCAAAATTTTAGACAATATGGCATAAGTCATGGAAAGACTTTAACTTCTTGAAAATAATGGACTTAGGTAATGGGGCATGCAAACTTTGTTTAAAATATGTCTTAAAGCTCTTTATATACCATTGGATTTGCCATTTTGGTTAACATTATTTTGTATCTCAACACATATTCATTGATAGGTTTATTGGTTCCTTGTTTTATCTTAGCAATTTTTATATACGACATATTTTTAGTGATGTTGATGGGGAAATGTGATAGAAACTAATTAGATATGGGTTTTAATTATTTGATTAATTATATTGGTAAGTCATAGAACCATCTTAAAGCATAGTCTTGTAGGTTCCTTCAAAATAATTTAGTCAAAATTTTATCATTTGAAGCATAATCAAGGCATGCTACATATAAATATTAGAGATGTTGTTCAAGATCACCCTTTCCATTATAAAATGTGAACTTGGTTTGAAAAAAACTAGTTGGGGAAGGGTGCAAAGATATCTCATGTTCTACAGGATTATGTAATGCATCTTTTAAATCAATAATATGAGTTGATTTCAAATCATTTTGTTTAATATCAGTAACCTTAGCTTCCAAATTTGTTATAGCTTGGAGAAAATTTTTCAAAATAGCCCCATTAGATCAATATTTGAGAGTTGAGAAGCCACCAAATAAAAACACTTGTGATTATGTATGAATTGAAACTAGTAAATGGGTTGAAATATTAATTTATGCCATGAAGGATGTGGTAATAGTTGTTTGAATTTCAGATAATAATGGTTTAAAAACATATCTTGTGCCACCACTAGATGTAGTAAGCAATGTTGTGCTCAAGGGGAGGTAAATGGGAAGGGATGTTTTATATTCATATCCAGTAGTCTTGATATTTGTATCAATAGAGAGAAACAATTGTTCATTAACACCTTTTAATTTTTTAATATAGTATTTACGATCTTATGGAGATCTTTAGGATTTATATGAATGTGCTCTCAAAATAATGCAATAGATTTAACTTGTTTTTGGTTAATTTGGTCATTTGAATTATGTTCATGTGTTTCATTATCCTCTTGATTAGATTCATATTCTATGAGATTTTTTTTAGTATGTGGCTCATTGTCATTATTAGCACTCTCATTATTAGTATAATTTGAAATTATATTAGCTTGAGACATTTTAGGTGGCCCAAGGGGTAGTTTAAGGTATTCAATAAGAACACCACTAAATTTAAGATGCCTAGGTTATATACAAATGATGAAACAAATAAGAATAAGTACAAGCAAAAACCTTACAAGGATGAAAATACTAGATCAAGCTAGGAGTTACATGAAAAGACACGGTGGTCAGGTTCAAAAAATGTTTAACCATTTTTGGATATATGGGCTAAAAGGGTAGAATAACCTATACACAAGATTAATAAAACTATTCTAAAGTGGGCCAATTAATTGAAAACTTAGATAAATGAATATTTTGAATTAAAGTGTTGAGTTATGCTAAATATGGAAAGTGCACTCAAAATAATAGTTTGATTACATTAACACAAAGAAGATATAATTATTAGAATATTTAAAAATGCACAAGTAGATATAATAATTAGAGAGGTAGAAAGATATAGGGAAAATATCTAGATCTAGTTTTTATATTTTTATATATTATTTCTAAATCCATAGACACTTATATTTACCTATAGACACTTATATTAATGCTTATGTCCTGATCTTGACATAACTGTTATATACAATATATTCATTATATTGTGAACCTTATGTATTTTATGTCACCTTTATTTTTATGTATTTTATTCATGTGTACAGGATGTTGATGACTTTGTATGGATTAAACCTTATCTCTTCACCTTAAGTATTTATTCCTTGCCAAAATTGGGTTAGTGGGATCATAGTGTCAAGTTAACCTCAAGGATCCATTTGTCAATGAGCATTTCCTACATAACCAATACTCCAAGGAGGGCCTCAAAATTATGTAGTTCTTTTCTAGGTGTTGGCCTATGTGTGCATAAGGTTTAAATATATTATATGCAAATGTATACAATGATCTAGCTTGTAACATGGAAAATATTGCTCATGGGATGTGATTTGAGTGATTTAGGCATGTAATATGAATAATCCTATGACTAACATGAAAATGGGTAAGAATAGGGTAATAAAACTTAGTTATGCAATCAATGGAGTGAGCTTGAATAAGTTCTTTCTTAGTATTTTCTATGTGAGCAATGAGTAGGTTTAGATTTGTATTTACACCACACCTTTTGAAAACATCTCACGGTAGGGTTTAATAAGATAAATGGGTCAACCCATAAGATTTGAAAATTATATGAATATTTAGGACTAGACACTTGATAAGAATTTGGACACTTATGTTGACACAAGTGTACTTGTGTAGGATGCAAGTGCCTAATAGGCTAGGAAAATATTGAGGATCTAAAACTAATAGTGAAGGATATATAACAATTTTTAATCTTTCATTATATATAATAGATATGGGTCATCATAAATTATAGGATTGAACCATGATATAAGTAGTTAGGCATAATGAGATGGTTAATGTGAGATTTTCAACAACAAGGAGGTCTATAACTAAAGTGTAGAGCCATAATAGGTATTTATCAAGTATACAAGACTGAGATGCTATATAAATCATATTTTAGTATCTAAACTTAGTAACTCCCAAAGACTTCTAGTTATCTTCAATTACATCACAAGATAAGATCTTTAAGATAAGGTTTAAACCACTAACTCTCCCAAACACTCCTTAGGGTAGAAATTCAAGTGCATATAGATTGTATGATTGTGATATATCTTATTAAGAATGAAATATGACCCCTATATATACTTTTCCAATGCCCAAAACCAACCCTAAACTCTAAACTAGATATATATACTAGGTTGATACTATTAGAATATATCAACTAACACAATGTGATATTAGTGAAGTCAATACAATAAAAATATAATAAGGCATAATTGGAACTATATCAAGTTACCCAATACAATACAAGAAGAATATAGGCATAAAATAGATGGTATCATTTAGGATGATACCATAGGATATAAAGAAGCTAAAAAATATGGATAGGAAGTAGATGAAAGGGAAATATAGATATATACTTGGATGAGGATAGACTAATAGTAGTGTTGGTGTAACAATATAAAATTTAAACATCTCTAAAAAAAGTACCACAAGTTGATCCCACCCCATTCTCAGTGCACCCTTTAAGGCATACACTTAGATAGATTGATGCATCAATAATTTATTAAAAGATAAATAATCATTAAAGTGATAAAATTAAAACTATTAGGTGTATACATTATACATCTATTTGATATGTCTCTATTTGTGTAGTTTTTTACACTTTACTGCATGCAGAACTCCATAAATCATCTTCATTCTCCTTGAAACCCTAGGTCTACTTGTAAAGGTTGAAAATATATAAAATTTAGGAAGTGTAATTTGATTGAGCTAACCCCAATCACCCTCATTGATGATTTTATATTTCCTTTAAAGAGGGAGGTCAAGCCACATATAGTTCTTCACATCAGGGTGATGTGTAATTGTGATCTTTCATTATATGAATGCACCTAGAAATCTAGGTTTGGTCTTGAAAATGTTGGTAATTGACCTAGCCTTTTGTGTTTTAGAATTTTTTTATGAATACTCTTAATGATTGATTTGTAATTTAGGAAGAATAAGGAATATTTTCTTAGTGTGCAGTAGAGTAAAAATGCTTGATAGATAATTTCAAAGAGAGTAATAAATGTGGGTTTGATTTGTATTTATATGAGTCCATTTGGGTAATTTCTCATGCCACCAAAATTATAGGTGAATGGGTTGACTTATGGGAAAGTTTTGATTTATAAAAAATAGCCAATTCTAGGTGAAAGGAATTAATGTCAACCTAAAGACAATAACATCAATATTACTATCTGAGTGTGATGTTAGTCTAGGAGACATGAATATAAATGTGGTGATATTTATGTCTTTATAAGATATTTTAATTATTTAACATAGATTGATAGGTTATTTTAGGTGACTGATAGCAACTTAGAATGGATCAAGCACATATTTAACATGTAGGTGTGTATGTGTGTGTGTGTGAATGCTGAGTGAGAATTATTTGGAGATGCACAAGTCATGTGGAATAAGTGGAAGTCAAGATTAACATTAAAAGTATCAAATACTATATTTTAGTGTCTATAGTATCCCAATTATATTCCAAAATTATTATATTTTTAGTATTTATTATGATTATTTAACACTTACCCATGTGTGTATATGTAATGAAATTACTTCAATAATAAAGTAGAATAACAATAATAGATCACAATATGACTAAAATATAGTATAATGTATGAATAAAAGACAAACCACTTTGAGGGGGAAACCTCCAAAAGCTTAGATAAGAGAATATTTCACAATATGATCATAAAAAACTACCCATTACCTCTTATATATAGTCTACCTAGGTCATGATTACTCCATAGGCTGACCTACTAACCAAATGAATGCATAGAGAAACGTGATATAACATCAAGGAGGGATAAGTAAACCACAATTCAGCTATTCCTATCCCAATAAATGTGATAGGTTAGTTGTATAACATGCCCTTCCCCTTCAAACCAATGTTGTCCTCAATATTAACCAAATATAGATGTTGTTGTGAAAAATCTTCACCCTCCCAAGTTGCATCCTCACTACTCAAGTTCTTCCATTTGATCAAATATTTATTAATATCTCTAGTTATTAACCTCTTAGAACATATTTTTAGGATATTCTTGGTTCCAAAATGACTCCTCATTTTTCATCTAGTTTTGGTAGCTCTTTTTGGGCTAAAACTTTCTATTTAATGACCTTCTTCAAGCAAGAAACATGAAATATTGGTTGTATACGAGATGAATGAAGAAACTCCAATTTGTAAGCCACTCTTTTGATTTTCTATAAAACTTAATAAGTTTTATAATACTTAATAGAAAGCTTTTTTACCTTTTTATGTTTCTTAAAGGACATCTACTTATAAGGCTGCAAATGTACAAAGACCCAGTCACCCATGTCAAAATTTAGCTCACTACGGTGTTGATATACTTACTAATTCATCATATTTTTTTCCAAGGTCAAATTCTCTCTTAAACTATACAAAACCTCTTGTAAATGTTTAATGTGTTCCTCCACATCTCAAACCTTGATTTTCACCCTTAAGGAAGAAGTGATGGAAGGTGGATGGTAACCATATAGAGTTATAAGGGGACATTTTAGAAGAGGTATGAAAAGATGTGTTATACCACCATTTTTTAAGTGTTAATCATTTAACCCAATTTTCTTATTTATCTAATACAAACAATAGAGATACCTCTCTAAGAATTTATTTACCACTTTTATTTGTCCATCAAATTGGGGGTGGTAAGATGAGCTATGAGCTATCTAAGTACCCAAATACAAAAATAATTTAGTCCAAAAATTACTATTGAAAATAGGATCAATATCACTTACAATTATTTTTGGGGCTCCATGTAATTTTATAACTACCTCCAAAAAAATTGATTGTTGTTTCAATAATGAACATCTTTCAAAATTTTGGAGTAGCCAAAATTGGGGTGGTACACATAGCTACATTTAGTTGATTAAATGTTTTAATGGATACATCGTTCTAGTGTAAGGCATCCTTCTTTATTAATGTAGTGAGTGGATTTGCTATGCTACCATAACCTTTCATAAATATTTGGTAATAACATATTAGTCCTAAGAACCCTCAAAGGTTTTTGAGAGTTTTGGGCATTAGACATTCTATCATAGCTTTTATCTTCTAATGATTAACTTTGACACCTTCATGGGATACAATGGGACCCAGGTACTCTACCTGATGTACTCCAAAAACACATTTTGATGGCTTCACATAAATTTTATGCTACCCCAAAACTATCAACACATGTTTAACATGTTGCAAGTGTGCTTCCCATGTCTTACTATAAATCAATATGTCATCAAATAAAACTATCATAAATTTCATTTAAAAATGCCTAAAAGTAGTGTTCATCAAGCTCAAAAAAGTATATGGTGCATTTGTAAGACCCAAGGGCATTACCAAAAACTCACAATGGCCCTCATGAGTTCTAAAATTAGTTTTATAAACATATTCATCCATGATTATAATTTTATGGTACCCTGAATGAAGATCCTATTTTGTAAAATAAACAACACCATACAACTCATCAATAAAATCTTCAATTAATAGAATAGGAAACTTATATTTGTTGGTGTACTTGTTGAGTTCCTTGTAATTTGGACACACCTCCATTTTTCATCTTTCTTACACACCATGGCCATTGGTGATTAATATGTACTTTGGTTGTGATTGATGGTTATTGCCTCCAGCATCTCATGGAACATATTTTTTATTTCACTATTTTGTGCATATGAATATCTATATGGTCTGATATTTTATGGTTGACTCCTTGAAAATAGTTTAATGGCATTATAATGTTCTCTTTTTGGTGGTAGTCCTTTTATCATGGCCCCAAAAATATATGAGTGGCCATCAAGAATCATTTTTAGATTAGGATGTATAGATACCTTTGTGGGTTGAACTTCTCTAGAACATAATCATGCTATAAATCCTTTTACCCCCTTTTATCATCTTTATCATCTGATGTGAACTAACCTATTATGGATATTTTTTCCATAATCCACATATTTTAATTTTCCTTCCTTTGAAATGAAAGCACATGAATAGTTCTTGGAAGTTCATCTCAATTGTACACAAGGTTTTGACCCATTGTACTCCCAAAATATTGTTTGAATCACCCATGGGAATAACCAAAATAGGAGAATCTAGATTTTACTCACCCATATTAATACTAATACTATGGTATTTCCCTAAATAATTAAATATGCCACCATCTAAAATCATGACTTGATGAAATAACCCCAATGGGTTTCACCAAAATATAGTAAATATTTTTTTTAAATTAATTACACATATTCATCATATAGATTTCACCATGAGAAATATAATTAGTGATCTTTAACTAAAAACATTCATTTAGTTAACCAATAGGTTTATAGCTAATCCACTTAGCTAAAGATCACCATGAACACATATAAAAATCAAGAACAATGTTGAGAAAATAATAAATACTACAATTAAATCATTAATGAAATAGTACAAATTTAGCCATGGTTGATACAACATTATAGCCACTATTGTAAAAGTAAAATTAATAAATATTATAATTTTTAGTAATAAATAATATCTCAAATAATGAAATATGATACAAAGCTCCACGAAGCATGAGTCTCCATGACTCAAGTATCAATCTATAATCTCAAGTGTAGTCTCTAGTGTAGTACTCCACTAGGAGGGAGAGAATCATCTAAGTGCTTTTCCACACCAAACATGAATCGTATTTCCCCCAAACTATATCCCAATAAGGGGACAGACCTCCCTTCATAGATGGGTAGATAATGGTAGTGCAAGAATCCAAAGTGAAAAAATAGAACCTGTGTTGAAGATATCTAATATATAATGTGTATCATAAAAAAATTGTTATAACATGATATCACATAAATACAAAAAATTTATCAACATATGAAATGACAATGTTTAATTAAGACATTAATTTGGCCTACGTTTTCAATAAGTAATGATCTTTAGGATCAATCAATTTCATACACACCACTCAATTGGATTACTCTGTATACACATAATATTTCACACTTTTATCAATTATTGATGCTTTACATCTTACAAGACCCCATCGTGACTCAATCTCTCTGCATACATGCCTTAAGGGGTGCACTGAGAAAGGGGTGGGTAGACCTTTAGTGCTTTGCAAGATTGTTGTCCCTTATTTCCATATTATTCTCTATCCATTTAGCTCCTAAAACTATTCCCTAATCTATCTCTCCCTCCTTACACATTCCTCTAGTATTTTCTTCTTTCTATCTTTCTTTCCCTTGTTTATTACCCTTTTTACCTGTTCAGTAAGCTAGGTCGACCTAGTTGACCTAGCATAGTCTAGGGTCACTTTAGCTCTTTAGGTCTAGTTTTCATCTGGCTGACCTAGCACAAACTTTAGGCATTAGCTGGTAATGTGTTAGGTCAAAGTCTGACATGTCCAATTTATTTTTAGGTTAGAAAATCTTATATATACAAGGTCATTTTAGTCATTTCCATATGAATGCAATCAAGATTTATTATTCACTCATGTTTCTTCATAATTTGCTCTTTCACTATTATACTTGAGGAGTTTTAGCTTAGCTTTATTATTTAGAGAATATTAGTCTTATGGATAGGTCTTAGATGCTTTAGACTAACAAAGTGATCCTTATGAACCACAACAACCTCTTATAAAGCCCCATTGACTAGGGGATAGATTGAGTTGTAACGAGTTCACATTTAGGTAAGTATATTCTATCTTTGTTCTCCTCTCTTTTAGTAGATAGAAGTAGCATAAGTGTTGGATCGAATAATATTATTCTTCATAGTCCTTGTATTAGGGTGTTACTCATACTTACTTTATTTGAAGTTCCATATACATGTATTTGATTGTTTTGCATCTAACCCCTTACTTTGTGCCACAAGCTTTGGTGAGCACTAGATTATTTTAATTTTATTATTATTAGATTAGTTTACTTTCTTGTTTATTATCATAAGTGAATATAAAAACCATAAGACTCTTTTAGGGTTCTTGTGTGATTTTTTTATACTATAGGCTTTAGAACCCTACCTAGCATGATGTGTTATGATAGATAATATAAGTGATACCCTAATTAGGTCTAATAGATCCTAATATTGGTCATGCTCCCACTTAAAGAGTGTGTGCCCCAATCATGTGTAGGTGTGATCTATCTTATTTTATTTAGGATTGATTCATACACATCATGTAATTTTTATTGCATACATTTTGGTGAACCCAATGTGAATCAAACCTTTATAGGGTTTCTTTCATTTATTTTATTCTTTTTATCATCTTTTGTATCATATGTTTTGACTTACTAGCTTAATTATATCGACCTAGCTATTTTTATTTGTGTGTAAGAATAGGCAACTAGATTGACTAGCTTGACCCAGCATAGATTTCCAGCACTTTATAGACTTTCTATTCAACCTATTAGGTCAACTAGGTCAACTTATAATATTTACACCCTCTTTATAGCAAGTTCTTGTTCAGGATTCATAATGTAGGTTCTAGATTCTAGACTTTTAGATTTTTAGTCCAATCAACTAGGTTGACCAACTCAATTTAACACATTTTCAAACATTTAATTTAGTCTACTAGGTCAACTTAGAAAACTTTTTTAGATTTTGTAATAGGTTCTTATCTCACTTGGTCAACTAGCTCGACCTAGTTCCATAGATTGGGCTAGTCTTATTCAAGGTTACATGTCAGTTATCAGTTGTATTTTCATCTCCAAAACACCAAGGTCAGTTCTTATTTTCTCTATTTCACTCGATTTTATACTTTTTTTTTCAAAATTACAATCTATTTATATGTACTAATTGGATTAGCTAGTGTTAATTCAGTTGATTATGTATTTCCTTTTAGTATCTGATTTTCTAGAATAGTTATAGGCATACCTTATTTTTTTCATCTTATTAGAAATATTTTCCCTTTCCTTGTCTACTGTGTTACGTCAACTAGCTTAACTCTACACTATCCCAGAATATTTATGTTACTTCTGTTCACTACACTATGTTGACTTGGTTGACCTAACATAGTTTGTAGGTCCAATTTTTCCATTAGGTCTACTTGATCGACCTAGCTTTGTTTTTTGCTTCCCCTATTTTTTAGCTTGGTTCTTCATCCTTTTATATCTATATCCTTATCATTTCTCTTTGATCAAAATGAGGCCCCCTATCAAAATATTTTTAGATAGTCTTAATCTATTTAGATCCTATATGGGGTGTTCATTTCTCCCTTTCTTTACCTCCCAAGATCACCATCACTCGTATATAACCTCTTCTCCTCTTTCATCTACAAATTACAACATGGTTTAAATAATACCTCAAGATGCAGTTGATGGGTCCAATCCTTTTTGCACCTACTAAGAACCTTCTCAAAATATTCAAACTAATGTGGGAGTGATTGGTTCAAGTTTATTTAATAATCCCACTAATAACTCTTCTTCTAATATTCCCTCTAACACCAATGTGGGAAATTTTCCTTCCAACACCAACTCACAAATTGATACAACTCAATTTTATCCCAAGTGATTCAATAAATGAACATTATACAAAACTCTAATACCAATCAAATGATTCAACTTCAATAATAGTTATCAATGTGGCTAATCAACCTCCAATCATGAGTTCTCAAGATAATCTTAATTACATTCCTACACCTCTTAGAGATACCTTAGGTAACATTATTCCTCAACTAATAATGAATAACAAAATGCTTTAAACTATCCAAAATGATCCTTTAGCTCCCTTCATTGTATCTATTAACATTTGTAACATATCACCAACTACTAAATATGATGGTACTAAATACCCCACCTCATTTCTTAAAGCCTTTGGCAATCTCTACAAAAAGTGGATCCAAACTAATACATTTGCCACTACTAAACTCTTAGTCAAAACCTTCACCGGTGATGTATTATAATGGTATAATCAATTACCTTAAAATTCTATTTGGCAACTTGAATATTTGGTCAATCCTTTAGTTAAAGAGTTTCAACATAATGATCTTTCTGAAAACTATCTTAGCCATTTCATAAATGCTAAACAATCTCCTAATGAATCAACTCATGAATTTATTAAAATATGGAAATCCTTAGCTCATAAATACAATCATAATGTGTCTGATGATAACCTATTCAAACTCTTTATCATAGCTTTAACTCCTACTCTTCAATGCAAGGTTTAAACTTTTGCTCCTCAAACTCTTAATGAAGCTCTTGACCAAGCTAAACAGCAAGATATTCTTATGAAGCAATTAGAACATAATTCTAAAATCCTTAAAGGATATTTCCAAACATCTAATGTTATAATAGTAACACTTATCAAACCAAACTTGTTATTACCAAAAATGATGTTCCTTCATTGTCTCACATGCCTCTTTTGGTTCATCAAATGAGACAATTTTTACCTCTTTCTAAACCTTTCATATATCCTAATGATCCTCCTAAATGGTATGATCCCAATCTCTTTTTTTGGTTTCATGTTGATATTTTACATTCTCATGAGTCTTGTAGAGGTCTTGTTAAATGTGTTATTTCATACATGATCGGTGATTCATTCAACCATGAAACTATGATTAAGCACCATCATCAAGAATACACTAACATTTTTCAAAAATGACAACCCTCTAAATCCTCTACATATAATAATAATAAATCTTCTTCCCATAATCAATCATCTTTTAAGGATTTTTGTGCAATTTATGTTGATTGTGATCATTACCTTAACATCTCTCAATATGTCAATATAGATAACGTTAATTATCATAGGAAGCTAGCACATAAAGATCTTGTGACCAAACCTAAGAAACCTTTTCAAGAACACTTTCTTAAAGATACTACCACTATCAATATTGATTCAAAATCACTTGCGGAACAACTTCCTCCTTTCGATCCTCCAACCACATCTATTCCTCCAAAGTCTAATTTGCCTTCTTCTAAACCTCATGGTTCCTCTTCTAAATCTCATTGGAATTTCCTATAATAACTTAACTCTATGCCATGTAAAATTCCTCTCATGGAGTTGGTTCACACTTCACCTTATCATCATAAATTTATTATGCAACAACTCCAAGAGATTGAAGACCCATCTTCTTTATATGAAGAACCACCTTTTATTGATTCTCAACTAGCAAACATTAATACCATTGAATCTATGTGTCCTTCTTCCAAACCTTCCATTGAATTCCTTGAAGAGGACATGATTAATGATGAAATCCTCTTTTACACTGATGATCCACCTCTTTTCATCAAGATATCCATTAATACCACCCTTATTCAAAAATTTCTAGTTGATGAAGGTTCTAGTATTAATGTGACTTCTTTATGGATTCTACAACTTGGTTATAACAAAAGTCATATTAAACAAACCCATCTTACTTTCCATGGTTTTGATAAGATTAATCAAAAGCCACTTGGTTGTATATGTCTTCCCTTAACCATTAGTCATAAGACCGTGTGAACAAAACTCATGGTTCTTGATCTTCTTTTATCCTATAACATACTCCTCAGTCATCCATGAACTCATCAAATGAGGGCCATTAATTTTTTTGGTAGTCAATGCATTAAAATTATACACAATGGCAAATTTTATAAGCATGAAGCTAATCCCAACCCATGGATTATCCAATTTCCTAATCCTAAATCATAATATCATGTTCCCATAATTCCTAAAATCAATAGTGCTCCTCAACCTGAGTTCATCAATATAAATCTTGATTTACAAATTACTCTTATAGATTCTAATGATGATGGGCCCAATGAATTAAAATACACTTATAATACTAATAAATTTCCTTCATATATTTCATAATGGCTTCCACCTTCCCTCTTACCTAGAGATCATACCATTCCTCTCATGGATAAGATTATCAATTTTCCCCCTCCATGCAATACTCAAGACCCATCTTTACCTAAAGATTATTTTGATTGTAATGAAATTGGAGTGGATAAGGTATTTAAATATCCTTCCATCATGACTCCTCAAACATTCAGTAATCTTGGGATTTCACAATCTGAAGATCCTCCTGAATCCTAAGCATGCACAATTTCTCCCACATATGATGATAACTATATCATGGCCCAAGCTCAATCTAGAGACTTGGATGTCTTACATTATCAAAATATCTTATCTCAAATTCATTCTTGTAATTGAGATGTACATACCATTTTTATAAGTCATAACTTAGAACCTGAGGGTTATGTGCCTCTAATCAATCCTCCTCTTATTGATGCTCCTTCGGTGGTAGAGCAAAACACACCTTCTCCACCTCTAGAGGTCCTTTCATCTTCTTCACCTCCTTTGGATTCTCCAATTAAATCTAATTCTTCTCCCATTATCTCTCCATCTATTTCTTCTACTCTTAAAATCACACTTGATGCCATGGTAACTAATGTCCATCAAATACATTCTAAATATGATCGACATGGCAATTAAATTTTATATTTAGAAATAGATGTGGAATATTGTGTTCCTCTTCCTACCTTGCCTAGTGATGAAGCTATTTTGGAGTTGCTTTATGCTTCGAAAACATAACTTCCATGGTAACATCATAAAATTGGAAATTTTAAAAATAAAACTCCTCACTTTAATGACTTTATTACTAGCATTGATCCTAAATATAATCCAATTTCATCTTTACCCAATGCACCATAACACTTTCAAGATGGTATTGCCATACTTATTAAACATACAAATCATATCGATAATGGTACTCCCTCTTATCCTTGACCAATCATAGTTTCTAAATAACTTTCACCTTTTGAACATGATAATTTCAGCCTATTTTTTATAAGTATCAAGAAGCATTCACATGGTGTTACCAAGATATGCTTGGCATTGACCCTAGCATAGTGGTCCATAGCACCATTACCTATCCCAATGCCAAACCTATGCATCAAAAGTAATGTAAGTTTCCTCTCGAAGTGACCAACTTATGCCATAAAGAAATAATCAAACTTCTTGATGCTAAATTCATTAAACCTGTGGATTATTTTGAATGAGTTTCCAATATTATTCCTATACAAAAGGTCACCATGGTCATTCATATTTGCATTAATTTTGACAATATTAATCTTAATTGTCCTAAAGATAACATTCATTTACCTTCAATATATGTCATTGTTAATTCCACAGCTGGATATGAAATGTTATCTCTTATGAAGGGCTTTTTGGGATACAATCAGATTCATATCACTCCTAAAGACCAACATAAGACTACTTTCACCATGGAATGGGGCACCTATTATTACGTTAAAATGCCATTCAGTCTCAAAAATGTTAGAGATACTTACCAATGTGCTATGACTCATATCTTTCATGATCTCATCCATAAAATTGTTAAAACATATGTAGATGATCTTATCACTAAATCCAAGCATCACACAAATCATCTTTTTGATCTTGCCATCATCTTTGATCATCTCATAAAATATAAAGTTAGACTTAATCCTTTTAAATGTGTCTTCAAAGTTACATCTAGAAAAAAATTATGATTTTTAGTCTCTCTCCATGGCATTGATGTTGATCCAACCAAGATTAATGTTAATATCCACATGCCTATCCCTCATTATATTCCTAACATTTGTACCTATTTAGTCAAGCTTGGGATAATTAGATGATTTTTTCTTGATATGGATCATCAAATTCACTCCATCAATTCTCTTCTCAAGAAATGTATAGCTTTAGAATGGATGGATCCATGTCAAAAATCATTGAAAAACATGAAATATTCATTACTTCATCCACCTACACTTTGTTCTCCTTTTAATGATCAACCCTTGATTATTTATACTTCTTCCACACCTATTTAAGTTGGAGCAATACTTGCCTAACAAGATGATATAGGTAAGGAGTATGTCATCTATTACATTAGTCGAGGCCTCATCAATTATGAAACATGTTATACTAAAATTGAGCATGATTTCCTCTCCATCTATTTTTTAGCTAAAAATCTTTATCACTACATGCTTTACCAAACCACCTATGTCATTATTCATTCCAACCCCCTTCATCACTTCTTTTCCAAAACATTTCTTCCAGGAGATAGAATTGGAAAGTGGATGGTTTTAATTATGGAATTTGATCTTTGCATCATCATGCAAAAAGTTATCAAAGGGAAAGTCATAGTTGACCAACTTGTCATGGCTCTCATACGAGGCACTTCTTTGATTCAAGATAACCTTCTTGATGACAATGTTCTTTACATTAAAGGTCTTAATCAAGTAATTTCTCTTAAAGATTATTTTCATAGCTTTATTATCGATCATGAAGCCAATCAATCTAATGAACCTTCAACTCCATATGATACTACCAAACCAAAATTAGTTATCGAGGAGCTCCTTGAAATCACCATTGACTTGCACGAGGATACTTAGACCCTTCACTTTAATGGTGCTAAATGCCTTCAAGGAGATGAGGCAAGTTGCATTCTCACTATTCCTCTTGGTAAAATAATTTATTTAGCTTTCTATTTTACATTTGATGTCACCCATAATATGGTCGAGTATGAAGCTCTTATCTTAGGTATCAGAGCTACTCTTGATCTAGACATATAATATCTTCATGCTTTGAGTGATTCTCAACTCATTTGTCATTAAGTTAGTGGTGCCTATCAATGTAAAAGTGAAAATCTAATTACCTATCATCAAATTTTAACCACTCTTGCCAAGGATTTTGCCCCTTTTACAATTGAACCTATTCCTAGAGACCAAAATTCCATTGCTAATTCTCTTTCCTCTTTAGCTTCTCTCTTTCATCCACATCAAGTTATTTTTTATCCTTCTTTTATCATACAAATAATCAAATCTCTGTCATCTATTCACCCTCTAGATTCCCTTCTCTACCACATCAAGGCTATCACCATTCGATAATGCCCATGGTATCAAGACATCATCTAATTCTTAGAACATCAAACTTATCTTCCTAACTTGGATTCTTGTGAAAAAATGTGTCTCCACAAAAAATATTTCAAGTACACATTTAGACATAACATCCTTTATTATCATG
Organism: Torreya grandis; assembly: GCA_037957365.1. Lineage (NCBI taxonomy): Eukaryota > Viridiplantae > Streptophyta > Pinopsida > Cupressales > Taxaceae > Torreya > Torreya grandis. The sequence continues at coordinate 1,595,521 of JARHVA010002506.1, forward strand.
ATGTTAAAGGTACTTTTCTCCATTATGTCATGTAAGATGATGTTCCTCCTCTACTTGAGCAAGCACATGGGGCAATTTGTGATGGTCATTGTAGAAAACATGTTATAGCCCACAAATTCCTACATATGGGTTACTATTATCCTACTCTAGAAAAGGATGATATTGAATATGCTAAAAAGTGTAATCCTTATCAGCTTCATGATGACCTCATTCATTCATTTCTAGCCAAACTTCAAGTTATCAAATCTCCTTGGCCATTTTTCACATAGGGATTTGATCTCATTGGCAAACTTCCTCATTCCTAAGATGGGCATGTCTTCATCATCACTGCCATCAAGTATTTTACCAAGTGGGTTGAAGCCATGACCCTTGCTAATGTTACTAGTCCTACTATCTCTAAATTCATTCTCAACCACATTATTTATAGCTTCAGTGTTCCTCACACCATCATTTCTGACAATGGTGGTAATTTAAAAAATAAACATGTTAAACAACTTTGCACCAAATTAAAAATCAATCACAATTTTTCCACTCCTTATCATTCATAATGTAATGGTCTCGTTGAGGCAATCAACAAAATTCTCAATAAAATTATTCAAAAGATAATTTTTGAAACCCACACAGATTATCATCTTCATATTTATCCTACACTTTGGGCCTATCAAACTAGTATTCATACTTCCACTAGGGCAACTCCATTCTCTCTAGTATATGATTCTAAGTTGGTTCTTCCTCTTAAAGTTGAGTTTCCTTCTCTTTGCATATCTCTTCATGGAATCATTCCCAATTAATAATTATATGAGGCTTGCCTTTATGCCCTTGATCTACTTGATGAACATCATATTTTTTCCTTACATCACAATCACCAATATAAGGCTCACATCACTAGATAACATAACAAACATGTTAAAAACCAATATAAGTCTCACATCACCAGATAACATAACAAACATGTTAAAAACCACACATTTAATGTTGGTGATCTTGTCCTTAAATTAGATTACACTTATGACAAAGAAGGTAGTGTGCCCAAAAATGGTGGGGCCCTTAGTTAAACATTTTCTTGGTCCAAGTACTTATCACCTTCAAACCAGTAAACACCATGTTTTTGAAGAGCCCACCAATGCTCAATTCCTTAAGAAATATTTTGCTTAATCATTTCCCTTATTTTCATGTTTTATATATATATATATATATATATATATATATATATATATATATATATATATATATATATATATATATATATATATATATATATATATATATATATATATATATATATATCTAGCATCTTTTTATAGGTTACTTTAGTATGTGTTTTTCCCTATGTAGTAGTTTCCTTCCTTTAATAAACCTTTAGTCCTCCCTTTTGGTCTTTTGGTTTCTTGATATACCATAGTCTGCATCACTTGTCTTTTCATTCTCCATTTGCTTGCCCATGTTGTTTTATCATCCTCTTGGGATTTTATTTTATGAGTTTCTTGGTAAGATAATGGATAGAACCTGGCCCTCCTCATAAAATGACCTTTCTTTTTATTTCTCATTTCTTCCTTTGCATTCTTTTACTACTTGCCAATGTTGTTTTGGCATCCTTTGGGTCTTTCTTTATGAGGTGATTTATAAAAAAGCTCCTTCACATTTTGCTTATTAATACCCCTTGGATTTTCCTTTTGTGATTTGCTTGGTAATACCATGGATAAAACCTGGCCATCCTCATAAATTACCATTCTTTTTGTATACTTTGTGATCCTTATTTTTAGACTTTAGCTTTTGCTTTTTTTACTAGATAGAATCTATAAATAATCTATGTTAGCATGGTTTCCTTCACTTCCCATAGTCTTATGATAAGGAATCACACATTTTCTATAATTATATTCCTTTTTACCCTTTGTCACAGTTTTTTATAATTTGAATAAATTCAAATTTATTACATTTGTCATTTTCCTCTTGATTTCCCCTTTCTTTCACCTCCACATTTGGATAAAACAAGGTTGAAGTCAAGATAGCACTTTTATTTCACCTAGATTTATGATACTCTTAGACCCCATGCTCTTTGATTTTCTCTCTCTTAACAACCTTGTCCCAAAGTTTTCAAATGAAAGTCATCTTTAGCACCCATGTTTGATCTTCCAAATCTGTATGGAGGAAGAATTTAAAAAAATAAAATAAAGTTAAAAGCCAATCATTTGAAAATAAAAGGTAATGATATCTAAAAGATAACATAAAAATATTAAAAGTCTAATCACACCAAAAGACATGATTAGAAGCACATCTACTATCTCTAAGAGAAGCTCAAACTCCATAGTCAGCTTCACATAGAGCCAAAGTCCTTTGGGTTGTGGTAGGCCAGTAGATTAGAATAGGATATTTCAAAATAATATATAGTGCTACCTACTTTATCATGCAAGTACCCAATATTTTTAGTAGACTGGAATCTCTGTAAAGGGTCTTAAAGAGTAGGGAACACATCATGGGGAAGTAGGTCCATTTTACTTGTCATGCATATAGCCTTTCTGGGATGATCTATATACTCCATTTTTTGACCTAAGACTTGTGTAGCTAAGAGAATTTATTCAGAGTCCTTAAGGGTGATAGTCCTCTTATTTTGACAAACCAAATTTGAGTGTCTTGACTTCGATAAAGAGTTCCTCTACCTTGGTTTTTCTTTCATTCTCCCCTCTGCCCCATTTCATTTCCCCCCTTGATAGATAAATTATGATTCCAAATTTTTTTTTCCTCTTCTTTAAATTCCTTTTTCTTCATTTCTTAAAAACATATTAACACTACTTTGTTTCATTTTTTTTATCAATATTTAGATGCAAAACAACATTTTTGAAAAACTATGGATCATTTTCATCATGTTCTATATATTTACTAAAACTACTTTTCTTTCCTTTTCCCATTTATCTTGATTTTTTTGTTTTGTTGCTATGGACACCTAAGTTTGCACCCTTTTTCAATTGTTGCATGAGATGTGGATTATTAATACTCACCCAACCATGTTGTTTTCCCTTTTATGCATCCCCTTTTTCCATTGATGATTGAGATGTGGATTATTACTACTAACTCATCAATATTATTTTACCATTTTTCTTTTTGAATCCTCTTTTTACCATCTTGTTTGACATGTATCCTTGATTTGATTTGGTGACTTTTCCTTTTCTTACTTGAGCTTTACTTGTTTGAGTTTTTTGGTCTATAGTAGCCTTAGATTTTTGGTTACCTAATTTACTTTTATTTGACTTGGTCATTTGGTCTAACATAACACTTGTCACTCAGCTTGCCACATTCCCAAGTATGTACCATCCACATAGCACCAGTTATCTTGGATTTTCTTGTGTTTATTTGTTTTTACTCCTTAGTTTTATATTTATGGGTTTGTCCAAAGTAGTCTCTATGTCCTCCATAATCAAAACTAAAACACAGGTGACAAACACCCAAGATAAAGGTAAGTCAAGGTACACATCATTTACTTTTTAGTTATTTATTTTTTAGTTAGTTTCTTTTTCTATCATTTAATTTTAGTTATTTTATGCTTTTTAAAATACTAAAAAAAATTTTAGCATCATTGTTATGTGTGTCCTTTTTTTTTTTCTCAAATCACCATCCCCTGCTACACCTTAGTGACACGTGATGAGCTTTGAGTGGGGCATATGTATACACATAATATTTTCACACTTTTATCAATTACTGATGCTTTACATCTTATAGGAACCCATTATGACTCAATCTCTTTGAGTGCATGATTTAATGGGTGTACCAAGAAAGGGATGGGTAGACCTTTGGTGATTTGCAAGATTATTGTCCTTTATTTCCATATGAATCCCTATCCATTTAGCTCATAAAACCTTTCCCTAAGCTATCTCTCCCTCCTTGGACATTCATCTAGTGTTTTCCTCTTTCTACCCTTCTTTCCCTTACTTAGTACCCTTTTTACCTATTTAGTAAGCTAGGTCAACCTGGTCAACCTAGCACAATCTAGGGTCACTTTAGCTCTTTAGTCCTAGTTTTCATTTGGCTGACCTAGCACAAACTTCAAGCATTATCCTAATAATTTGCTAGGTTGACCCGGTCAACCTAGCAAAGCTAACATGTTCAAGTGATTTTTGGGTTAGATACTCCTATATATACAAGGTCATTTCCATATGAATGCAATCAAGAGTTATTATTCACTCACACTTATTCATAATCTACACTTCCACCATTCTACTTGAGGAGTCTTAGCTTAGGTTTATTATTTAGAGAATTTTAGTCTTATGGATAGGTCTTGGATGCTTTGGCCTAACAAAGTGATTTTTTACAAACCACAACAAGCTCTTGTGAAGCCCCATTAGCCAAGGGAGAAATTGAGTCATGATGAGTTCACATTCAGGTAAGTATATTCTAACTTTGTTCTCCTATCTTTTAGTATACAGAAGTAGCATAAGTGTTGGCTCGAATAATATTACTCATCATATTCCATGTATTAGGGTGTTTCTCATACTTACTTTATTTGAAGTTCCTTATACATGTATTTGATCGCTTTGTATATAACCCCTTATTTTATGCCATAAGCTTTGGTGAGCACTAGATTAGTTTAATTTTATTGTTATTAGATTAGTTTACTTTTCTTGTTATTAGATTAGTTTAATTTCTTATTTATTATCATAAGTGAATATAGAAACTATAGGACTTTTTTAGGGTTGTATGATTGTGTTAGACTATAGGATTTGGAACCTTGCCCAATATGATGTGTTGTGATAGATGATACAAGTGATCCCCTAATCAGGTCTAGCAGATCCTCATATTGGTCATGTTCTTGCTTAACAAGTATGTGCCAAAATCAAAGTGTAGGTGTGATCTATCTTATCCAATCCAGGATTGATTCATGCACATCATGAAATTCCAATTGCATACATACTCCTCATCTTGCATTGATGGCACTAATTAAGCTAGTGGAATTCATCCACTACTTATTTAGTATCATGAATGTGAGATTAAATTAAAATATATAATAATATAAAAACCAATATTCTCATTCAAAATATTTCCTTTTAGCTGATAAAAGTATGTTAAGTATAGAAATGTTAAATACACACATTTATTCTATTAAATGTAATGTATTGAATCCAATATCATCTAGTTTATTACTAAATAATAAAAATAATAAAAAATAGTCCTAAACATACCATATGGGTATTAATTTATCTAAATTTATAGCTACTTTAATAACAAGCAACTTATAATGTTATTTCATCCCTAAAACAAACATTATAACACATACTTATATATTTGTTCATATTCCAAATATTAAAAAAAATCCAGTCTAAAACATCATAATATGATCTGTATTTAAAAATCATAAATACCTTAATTTAATGCTTTGATACAAACATTAAAATAAATACAAGCATTCATATTCACATGGTTATGATTATAATTTCTTCAAACATAGCATAGTTGTGAACTTTATATATATACATATATATATATATATATATATATATATATATATATAATTTCTTCAAACATAACATAGTTGTGAACTTTCTATATATATATATACATACATACATACATACTTACATACACACTATTTTATTATTTTTTAGAATAATGGAGTTTTATTCCTAATTAATAAATAGGTTTGGAGTAAAATAATTCAATAAATAATGTGTAATAATTAATCCACTAATTTATGAAAATAGATTCCATTTTTGTCTTTTCTAAAAATAGTAATAAATAAGAGAAAATATGACTCAGCTTATTTTGAGTTATTTGGTCTAAGACAGGGTCTAAGAATTTAGGTATAGGACTGGGACAATGTCTTAAACAAGTTTTTAAACTTTGTTTTCTGATTATATAGGAGTGCCAAAAGTGGGACACCCTGTTGTTCAACATTGTAGTCCTTTTTGGCTTTGTTGTCTAGGTGATCTAAGTTTTTTGGGTTCTACTTGATAGGTCTGTGTTACCCTATCAAGGAAATATCAAATCCCAATAGTTTTCAAATCTCATTGTGCATTTATTTTAATCTTAAAAATCCTTAGGATCTATTTGTGCTTGAACTTGAAATTAAATTTTGGAAAGATAGATAAGGGGTTAGTGTGTAAAGGATACGTTGGATGCACTTCACACCTTATGTATGGGTATGCTACCTACATACCAGTACTCTGAGGAAGGATCAAATTAATGTAGTTCTCCCATTGAAGTGCTTAGTGTAATTATGTATGAAAAATGCAACTATATGTGAAACTAGGTATACTTTATATGGCTAGGGACTTGTGCAAGGGTTTGAATAGAATTAGAATAATATTGGAAAGTTGTATACAGAGAATAAGGAAAAGTGCTTGAGTATATTTGCTTGTATTCTTGCTTATCTCTTGTAAATGAGAGATGACCCTTCTACATGGACTTTGAATGGCCTTTTATAGGGAGCCTAATGATCATGAGTTAAATTAATTCATGTTAGGCTAACATGAATTAAGATAAGGATTAGGGAAAATATGACCATTTGAACCAAATTTTCACTTAGAAAATAGTACCATAAATAAGATACCTTGGGTTTTAGTGCCCCTATCTAAGTTGGGAAATATTATCCAGATGGAATGAGACTTAGGGGATAGATTAAAGCCTAAAATATCTACTTAGGTATGTAAGGGTTAAGTTTGAAAGGCTATAGATGACTGGAAATTGGTGAAATAAAAGTCTATAAGGGTTGTGCAAGCAAGTAGGAGTACCTATGGATTGGGTGTCATTAGACACACTAAAGTAACCAAATTTTTCATTTTATATGACTAAATTCCCCCCCCGCCCTTTATTATCATGATGCAACAAAGTGATATACTAGGATAAATGAAAATAAACAAAAAGAGTACCTAAACTTACCTATAAAGGTAAAGCCCATGAAGCTTGAATGATGTTATTTAATGCTAGATAATGCATAGAGAAAACTTTGTGCAAGTGTGAATCTATAAAATGAAATAAAGAGTAGATCAATTCTTATTATATGTGATATAAAACAAGAAAATACAAAATTTGAGTAAAAGAGAAAGGAAGAAAAAGGAATGAATACACCTCACCAAACACACAAACCAATACAAAACCTATTTTGATCTTGAATAACACTGAGTAATGATGGTTTGTGTTAGATGATGTTTTACTAAAATTTATATCATGAATAGAGTTGAGTGTTCAATTCCCTAGAAAGTGACTCAAGAATGCAAAGGTAGGCCCTTTGGCTCCATCATTTCCTACTAAGTGAAGCTAGATGATCATGTGTGTGATAATCGATGTCTAGACTGTGTGTCTAATCCCTTTTAATAAGTGGCTTAAGAATATAAATGATAACCCTTTGGCTCCATCATTTCCTACTGAGTGAAGCTAGATGATCATGCATGTGATAATCAATGTCTCTACTATGTGTCTAATCCCTCTGAATAGGTGGCTCAAGAATATAAAGGCTGGCCCTTTGAATCCATCATTTCCTCATTAAGTGAAGTTATGAAGTGATACTAGTAAAATATAGATGTCATATGAGATGGATCATGGATCCCATGAATGCTCTAAAAATTTTATAATGTGCAGTGGATAGCCAAATGTATGATAGAAACTAGGCCACTCTTGGCCATTTCAAAAACTAGAGGTTAAGCTTGTATGAAAGCCACTCTAAAACTAATGAAATATGCTTATGTGAAAGACAAATCAAGAATTTTGGTACTCAATAAGTTAAAAGTGTATGAAATTTCAGCTTGAGAATGATGCCAACCACTTGTAGATGGAATAAGGCATGTAACTGCTAAGAATACCTAGGTAATAAACTAAACTCAAAAACAAAAGAAGATCAATATGTTGTGCGCATTACCCCTAATCACTAGTGTCTAGAACATGGATTTTATCTAGAGGTTATGTCAATTTCCTAATCTAAAACTAGAAGTGAGAGTCATCATACCCTGTATGATACCCCCTATATCTAGATTCCTTAAGAAAATTATACTGAAACTGCTAATTTTACCTAATTTAGATGTGCAAAAACTATAGCTAAGCTAAACTTTTTGCCTATTAGTAGAGAACCTAGTTGTTTTTATGCCTATACAAGATCACCAAAATGAGGACACCCTTGTTTTTATCACTATTGTATGTTTTTGGTGTTATTGTCTTATGCTAAAACTAGTTATTGATCTAGAATTATCACTATTTTTTTGTTCTATTCTAACTAGTTTGACCTCTATATTTTGAACTGGGTGATCTAAATGTACTATTTTGACTGCTAGGATTTTTGATCTCTATGACAAAACCCCTATTTGTTTCCCCCTCTTCTGAGGTTAAGAATTATGAACGTGAAATGACTACCCTCAGAAGAAAAGACTATTGCAAGTGTGTAATGTTACATAAATACATGATATAGAAATGATATTTGATAAGATATCTCTAGATATAGTAATGTTTGTATTGAAATATTTGTGAGATCAATAGGGGTATGCCTAGATAGATATAACAATGTAAAAGCATGTACAATGTACTAAACTAGAATTGGAAATGTTAGATGTTAGTTGTTAGTTGTAAATGAGGTTGAGCATGATGTCCATCATGGCATCCAAGAAAATAAGGTAAATGCATGATATGGATCATGATATTTCAAATAAGGACAAACAATCAAACAACAAGCATATAAGGCTATCTAAGGGGCCACGTAAATAAGGGACATGGGCACATGTCACTCAAACTAGAAAGCAAGCATACAAGGCATGTTCAAATGCCACATACACATACAATTTGAAATAAGTGAAGATTGGCATGAGGGCCATAGGCACATAGAAGAGTACAAGCAAGGGACATTGGCAAATATCCAAAGGTACACACACATGAATAGAAGTAAAGGACATTGGTAGATGTCCTAAGGCACACATAAGAAACAAAACTATAACTAAAAATGAAATCTCATCTAGCTACATAAAGTAATAAAGAAAATCATGAAAAAAATTGGAAAGGTACAATCACATCTAACTAATCAAAGCAAGAGTGAAAGTATGAAAGACATATTTAATACAAGACTAGGTATATGCTAAAGAGATACATAAGTGCTAGATACTAGTGAAATGTATATATAGTAATATGTGTATTCTAGTAAGTAATGTACATTAGCATGATAATTTAGAGTGTGTAGTGTAGGATTGACATAACCTGGATGGTGTTGTCATGTAGAAGATGCCCCCAGTGGGTATGCATAGTGATGTGTGTCTCAAATGTAGAAGTAGGAATGCCCCCTTAATGGGTAGAGTGATGCAATCAAGTAGTTGGATGTCACTGCACACACTCAAATAAGATCAAGTGAAGCATGGTAATGTATATAAATCGATATATAATAGCATAAAATAGCAAATGTAAGTCCTAACATGGTAGTAGTAATGTAAAGCATGGATGATGTTTACAATCAAAATATTTTTGGTATTTTTGAATTATTTGAATGTATTTGTATTTTTATATAAGCCATGTAAAATCAAGAAAAATATATTATGTACAAGTAGGCTGGGATAGAATGATACTAACCAATGAGTCTCATGGGAGACTCCCTATCATGGTGTCCTATATCAAGGAGTAGAATCATGCATGATCATGAAGCAAGATGGAGATGTTGAGATTATGGCTCTGAAAGCTATATATGTTGTAAATAATTTGAAATATCTATAGTGGAAATCAACTATGGGGTCCCCTTGTAACTTTGAGAAGTGGATGAAACTACAGGGCTCTTAGGGACCCATTTGGAAGTAGGATAAGCTCTTTAAACATGTGTTTTATGTGTAGATGCATGAGATCTCAATGATACTATTACAAGTGTAAACAATATAGTTGGAATATATCTAGAATCCTAAAGCTATGGAGGTGTATAAACTCTCTATGCTAGTGATGAAGGTCTCAACTGTGGCTAAATCTAGACTAGAGGAAGAACTGTAATAGGTGGAGGAGCTGAAACTAGATTGGAAGGGGTGCTAACCTAAGTAACAAATATATAATCATGGGTTTAATCAACCTACCTATCTTCATAAACTTGGGTGATAGCATGGATCGCATGATCTACTATAGGCATAAGGCTGGTAGTAGATGTGGGATAAGAGATATGTGTACTAAGTTATAAGGGAAGAGGGATAGATGCAACCACTAGTGAGTACTTGTGTTTAGTAGTGATAGGAAGATACTTAAAAGTAGCCAAAGAGTTAGATACATCTAAGTATAAACCCTGTATAACAATATGATTATAAAGAACATTCCACATGATAAATAGCAAACAAGGGATAGAGAGCATGGAATTGTGTAGTAATACATAGAAACCTTTGACTTAAATCATCACATTTCTAATATGTTTTTCAAGATAGTCTTGAAAAAATTTCCTCATGAGAGAGAGAAAGTATGTAATAGAGAGCATGACATGGTGCATGAATATATTTAGAACTTTGATATGTGATATGACATTTTTAATGTGATTATCAAGATAAACTTGAAAAAAAATCCACATGAGAGATAAAGAGAAAGTGATAGAAAGCATGAATTTGTACATGAATGTATAGAAAACTTTGACATGAATCATAACATTTCTAACATGTTTAGCATGAAAAGCTTGAAAAAAATTTCACATGAGAAAAATAAAGTAAAAGGTAGAGATCATGAATTTTTGCATAAAGGCATATAAGCTTTTGACATGCAATATAAAATTTTGAATGCATTTATCAAAATGGAGTTGGTAATTATTCCATATGAGCAAAAGAGAATATGAAAATATAATTTTGAAGTCTTGTGAATTTTTTGCAAAGAAGTTTATAATTTCATCCTATATAATGAAACATAAACATGAAATGCAAAGGATAAATCTTTGTATTAATATATGATATACTTCATCATTCATATACATGATAGGGTCCATTATGATTTCCTTGTTATTTGTAAGAAATGTAAGAAAAATGTGTACATAAGTGAGACTCATTTTTGCAATTTGATTATGGATGTAAGGTGATACCTCAAGAAGAAAAATAGGAGCTAATATATGCAATTAGGGATTTAACAGTCATAATTTTGCAAAATACTATGAATTTTTTAAATTGAAATTGAATTTTTGAGTTAAGTATGCAAGTAAAAATTCAAAAAATTATGGGAAAGTTTTTGATTTAATGGGACCTAGTAGATGTAACTAGGGTTTTGAGGAAAATTTAAAAAAAAATTAAATTAGTATGGTAATTTTAAAATTTTGATATGAATTTATAAAAAAATTGTAGAATTTTGCTTGAAAATTTTAGGAAAAAACAAGAAATATTTCTAAAATTAGCAATATATTTTTCCTAGTGTTTGAAATGTTTTTGTATGCAAAAGGACCTAGTATGTGCACACTAGGGTTTTAACAAAATATATGATAATTTTGTAATTAATTTATAGATTTATTATTTTTAAATATAGGAAAAATCAATAAATTATGGCATAAAATCAAAAATAATTTACCCTAGGGTTTCTAGGGTTTTTGTGCAAAATTTGAAGTCGGGTTCACCAAATGTTTTATTATTTTTTAGAATAATGAGTTTTATTCCTAATTAATAAATAGATATATACTAAAATAAATCAATAAATTATGTGAAATAATTAAGTCACTAATTTATGTAAACAAATTATATTTTTTCCTTTTATAAAAATAGTAATAAATAAGAGAAAATATGACTTAGCTTATTATGAGCTATCTGATCTGAGATAGGGTCTAAAAATTTAGGTATAGGACTAGGACAATGTCAAAAATAGGTTATTAAACTTCATTTTTTATTATATAGGAGTGTCAAAAGTGGGACACCCTGTTGTTCAGTGCTATAGTCCTTTTTTGGTGTTATTATCCAAGTGATCTAAGTTTTTTGGGTTTTGTTCAGCAGGTTTGTGTTATCTTGTCAATGAAATATCAAAGCTTAGAAGTATATGGAGCTCATTGTGCATCTATTTTAATCTTAAAAACCCCTATAATATCTTTGTGCTTGAACTTGAAAGGAAATTTGGTAAAGAGAGAGAAGGGGTTAGTGTGTAAAGGATACACTGGATGCACTTCACACCCTGTGTGTGGGCACATTGCCTACATACCAATACTTTGAGGAGGCATCAAGCTAATATAGTTCTCCCATTGAAGTTCTTAGTGAAATTATGTATGAAAAATTCAACTATATGCAAAACTAAGTGTACTTTAGATGGATATGGACTGGTGTAAGGGTTTGAATAGGCTTAGAATAATATTGGAAGGTTATATGCAAATAATAGGGAAAAGTGCTTGAGTGTACTTTCTTGTATTCTTTCTTCTCTCTTGTAAATGAGTGTCAACCCTTATAAATGGACTTTTAATGGAATTTTATAGGGACATAATGGTTTTGGGTTAAATGAATTCATGTTAGGCTAACATGAATTAAGATAAGGATTTAGGAAAATATGATTATTTGAACCAAATTTATACTTGGACAACAATCCCATAAATAAGACACCTTAGGTTTCAGCACTCTTATCTAAGTTTGGGGATGTTTTTCAAAGGGAATAAGACCTATGGGGATAGATTTGGGCCTGAAAGAGATGACTGGGTCTGTAAGGATTAAGTCTGAAAGGCTATGGATGACTAGGAATCGATGAAATAAAATCCTATAAGGGTTGTGCAAGAAATTAGGAGTACCTATGGATTGGTTGTCATTAGCCACACTAAATTAACCAATTTTTTAATTTTATATGACTACACACATGCACATGCACACACACACACACACACACACACACACACACACATGTGTGTGTGTGTGTGGTATAATAATAATCAGATTTATAACATAGACAACAGCCATATATTTTATACCACATATATGTATATTTTTATAACTCTCAAATTTGTTTTCAAAATAGTATAAATACTTTATTGCTTATGGTAAATTCTAAGAATACATCCAATGTCTAATGACTTAGAATATTTATTATACATAACATATACATTGAGTTAATAAAATAACCTCATATCCCCTTTTATAAACTAGATAAAACCCCATATACTTGTATAACTAAAAACACACATAATTTCCACACGTGTGTGTGTGTGTGTGTGTGTGTGTGTGTGGTATAATAATAATCAGATTTATAACATGTACAGCAACCATGTATTTTATACCACATATATGTATATTTTTGTAACTCTCAAATTCATTTTCAAAATAGTACAAATACTTTATTGTTTATGATAAATTCTAAGAAGACATCCACTATCTAATGACTTAGATTATTTCATATACATAACATATACATCAAGTTAATAAAATATCCCCATAGCCCATTTTATAAACTAGATAAAACCCCATATACTTGTATAACTAAAAACACATAACTTCATGTGATTCACACAATACACATAGCCAACCATTTATATCAATTCAATTGAATAAAATTACTCAAATCAATTGATTCAACTTAACATTTAAATTAAATTCATATGATCAAACACACATTCATTCATTTTATGTCTATCAATGAGAATTTTGTGTCTAAGTATCATAGTCTTGAAGTTACACAGTCCACAAAATAGTACAATTTATAGCCAAATACCAATCCATATTTATTTATACTATTAAACTCAATATACAGAGAGACTATGAACTCAAAATTAATTCCTCTATCTAAACTTACATACTCATAATATAATATATATATATATATATATATATATATATATATATTATTAAGATCTTGATATTCAATATATGAAGAAATACCCTTAAGGTAGGGAAACACCATATAATACTCCTTTAGGAAGGAATAACTCCACTATGTCTCTTCGAGGGGACAACCTCCAATACCCTCTTACAATAGAAGACTCAATGCTTACTTGATATCTTTACCATGATAATCATCTCCTATATATACATCTATCTAACCCATGGATGGATAACCTCCTAATACCAATGTAGGCCAACCATTACCCAATGTACTACTTCCACAAGTTACTCTATTATCCTAATATATTGTACCCATATAACTAACTAAGGGGATGTGTGCCACATGTCAACATCTCCATCAACTCATATACATCAATATATCATATCCCTAGGTACATAGCATTACTTCCCTCTTTGACATGTTTTGTCCCTGAAACATAGGAAGAAACCAAATAATGAGTGTGCTTCAAATCATTGCACACTTATCTCCAATCTTGATCATCTAACCATCCATATGTGATCTTGGCAGGTGATATCTCTCCAAGCTTGTGTCCAAAATCCATTGTGCTCCTCTGATTTCATTCATGATCATAATTATACTGCTTTGGTGTCCAAGCATAATTATTCCTCTTTTTATTCCATGTACCATATTTCGTTGCACTACTCTGATTCCAACCATGACCATAGTAGGTATTCTTCCATGCATAGTCATAGTGATTTCCCCATTCATTCCATGTGTCATAGTATTTTTTCTTTGGATTACATGCATATCCAAAATGAATGGAAATTTGATGTCTTGTATAGACAAAATGATTGTTGTTATGACACTTCCTCACATGGTTCCATGATTGTTTCCTCTCATGATGATGTGGGTGTCTATATACCTCAACCTTTTCCAATACTTTGACATTATCCACCTTTACTTCTACCTCTTCTACCTTTTCCTTCTTTGTCTCTTGAGTATATGAAGTGTTCATTTGTAGTGTGCCTTTATCTATATCATCTAAATCTTTATCATGATCTTCATCACCTATTTTAATCTCATCCTCATGATCTACCTGGATTGTTATTGGTGTCTTTTTCACTATGATATCTTGTAAAGTGATCTTCTTTTTCTTATACCAAAATTTCATGACCTTTTTTTGAACATTAATATTCATTGTTCCCAAAGTCTCTAACCATGGATATCCAAGAACTATATCCATATAATCCATATCTAAATCATAAAAATATGAATGCAAAACATATTTTTCCATAATGAACTTCAGATCTTCAAACATTGAAATATTCTTACCATCTACTTATACCTCTTTGATATTCTTTGCTTGAACATGTATATGCTCAGACACATTCATGTTGATGAAGTTATACTTAATGGTAGGGTTTATGGACACAATAACCCTTTTCTTTTGAATGCATCCATGAAATTTAAAAATTGACTCAGATTTCTTTGGAGCCAAATAATTTGAACATTTATCATCCAATTCTTCTTCTTCTTCTTCTTCTTCTTCTTCTTCTTCTTCTTCTTCTTCTTCTTCTTCTGTTGATTCTTCTATTTCTTCTTCTTCTTCTTTTGCTTCTTCTTTTTCTACTACTTCTTTTTCTACTTCTTATTTTATATCCCAATGATCTAAAAATATCTATTCCATTTCTTTCTATGAAGAAAACCTTTCTGTACAGTTCAATTGATCAAACCAATGTAGTGCAGGCCTAGACAAAAAAGGAAGTAATCGTCTTAGCCCAAAAGTTTTTGTAAAATGATTCTCCAAAAGGATCCACCATTCTCTAGCATCAATATCATCTTCCCCTAAGAATGTTTGCAACTCCATGATCCATAAAAAAATTTAAGGTTCATGAAACCCTAAAATGTCAAAACTGATCCATAAAATCGCAATGAATCACTTCAAAAAACTCAAAAAATTTTGAAATTTTGATTGTGATTCTCTTATATCTTTTTACATCTCCAGTAAAAATTTTGAATAAAAATTCCCTATATTTAGAATGATATAGCAAAATTATTATAAAACCTAAAATAGAAATAAATCCCTCAAAACAAAACAAAAAATCTCTATTTTTTTACTGTGACTTATTTTAAATATTATCCATATCCCGTAAAAATTTTGTGAAAAAATTCACAATGAATCAAAAGTTATTGATGATTCAAAAAAAACTAGGGTTTCACTCCACAAATTGCCCAAATAGAAGCTCTGATACCACTGTTAAGATCTTGATATTCAATATATGAAGAAATAACCTTAAGGTATGGAAACACCATATAATACTCCTTTAGGAAGGAATAACTCCACAATGTCTCTTCGAGGGGACAACCTCCAATATCCTCTTACAATAGAAGACTAAATGCTTACTTGATATATTTACCATGATAATCATCTCCTCTATATATACATCTATCTAACCCATGGATGGATAACCTCCTAATCCTCATGTAGTCCAACCATTACCCAATGTACTACTTCCACAAGTTACTCTATTATCCTAATATATTGTACCCATATAACTAACTAAGGAAATGTGTGCCACATGTCGGCATCTCCATCAACCCATATACATCAATATATCATATCCCTAGGTATATATATATATATATATATATATATACATACATATGCAGTCTTTTCACCAACTGTGCTAGACTCTTACTCAAACCATAAACAAATCTGAATAAGTAATAATACACAATCATAGATATACATATGCATAGTTCATATATAATGAATACAATGAAATCTTAACTCTACCATATCAATTTTAACATCTTTGTTTATGTATCTATGCATAAATCCAAGTGCACAAGCTATAGTTTTCTCATTCACCTACCCATACCCAGGCTATATTTTATGGCTTTAACCATTCTATTTTCAAACCCAAATATGAATAAGTATGCATGTTATGGCATCTATAATATAACTAAACATAGACATACTGTGTTCTAGGTTTAAAATGTATAGAATTTATTTGAAAACTGAAGCAACAAAATTCTATTTGAAACCAAACTTTGAGTTCATATATATATATATATAGGTACCCTAACAATTATTTATTATTAACAACTACAATTTCATTTAAAAGCCCCAAAATATTCTAAGATATAAGTGTGTGTGTGTGTGTGTGTGTCTGTGTGTGTCCAAATTAAGTATATACCTATATGTATATCTATGTATATATCTATTCTAGTCCATTTTCTTTACAAAGAACCCATACTTTTAAACCCAAAAATTCAAATAGGTTTATACATTTGAACCCTCATATAATCCCACAATTTCAATCTATTTTATTAAATAACTTAATGAATGGATATCAAACTAGTTTGACAATAAAACTAATTCAAACCAAATCAAATATACCCATCAAGAAATAATCTTTCTATGATGTAACAAATATTTTTGAATTGAAAAGGAGTTTAAGATAGGGCTTCATTATAACTTAAATAACCATGGCAGTTCCTACATCTATAACCAATTCCCTTAGGTTAACTTGGAATGGATATAGGGTCATGTGAAGGCCATGCCTTATAAAGGGCCCTATATATAGACCTTTAAAATTGTCCATAAAATATAGAAAAATGAAAAACCAAGTAACTATTTCAATTCCAAAAATCGATCAAACATTACACACAGGAATTTTAAGTATAAACCCAATTTTTGATTACTCTTATGCCAAGGAAGTTGAATGTCCTCTTTTTCCTTAGTTTAAATTTTCCTCCTCTTTCTGTTTGTTACTTCCTGTATGCCATATGTCATGCCTCACAACCTTCTTCTCCTTTCTTTTATTCTTCTCCATCACCTTACTCTCTTTCATTCATGATAGGCCAAATTAACTAAAAATATGCATGTTAAAATAGCTCAATAGAATCCCCACTAAGCTTTAATCTATCATCATTTTCTTTCAATCCATAACAAAACTGCCATCATGATTTCTACAAGAATGATGGTTAACCTAGAGTTAATGAGTGATTAGAAACCCTAATCATCTTGAAACATAAATGATTCTAATAAAATAATAATTATATATTCATTATAAAAGATGCATCCTCTTTACTTAAACAAAATCCAACATCGACTTCACTGATACTATCCAAACCTAATAAATGGCAAGTCATGATCTCCATGTTATTCCATGCAATATTGACTATCGACTTAGTCGATTTAATTATTAGCTTTCCATGCAAAGTTGATTATCAACTAATCAACATAATGACTATATATCACAATTAACAACTATGTATTAAAAACACTATTGTTTGTTTCTACCAAGTAATCCAACTCAAACACTTTGCATTCAACTTTACACTATTCATCAAGCCTCTAGGTTTAAATAATAATCCATAGGCTTAGCATATAATTTGACAAACACAATAATGTTTTTATAAAAGCTTCATAATGATAATATTCTATAACACCTTGAATAATTTTATGTTTATTTCCCATCTTTATAAATTCAAAACACAAATATCATTTCACCATGCCAAAATCATTCATTAATACGTAACAAAGAGATTATAATCCATTAAGTCATTTATAGGTTTATATTACTATTAAAATGATAATAGTAATCTTTCAAATGTAAATAGTCATTAATAAACTAAATTAATTATTTAATATCATATATCAATTAATTATAACAAAGAATCCAAACAAGCATTGCTAAATGAATATTCAACTATGTACAATATCATAGTAATCACGTTAAACTAGTTAGTACAAATTTATCAAATCAACTAACTAATAACATCAACAAAAACTAGATTAGTGAAATCATGTAATCACATAAAATGATTTAAGAACACAAAAGATTACAACAAACATTTATAACATAAAAACAAAGCATACCATAACTATCTAATCAAATAATTAGTTATGAAACATGGTATACTAAGTGGTGTGTGCATGGATTTATAGTTTCATTCTCTATCATCCCCCAACATATCCATCTAAACCACCCTCTCTAATGATGTTCTCTCTTCATCACACTCTAAAGGATGGATCTATCAAGCATCTACCTCACAATAATAAAGGTAGTTAGCCCAAAACATAATTTTATCTATAAAATAATGTTGTATAATTAACAAATATGATCATAATGTACAGAATGTAAAAGTACTGCTAACTCAAATCATGTAAATTAAGCATCAAATAGTTGTCCCATAATCAGCATATGACATAAAGCTTAATCGATCATTAATTAATCAACTAATTAACCATAATAATCCATGGATAAAATAGGTTTTTTATCTTAGAGAGAAATTAAGATGTGACATCCTTCCCTCTAAAGCTATTCATCATCTCAATGACATTAATTCAAACATAAATTATGAATTTAAAACATTATTCAACATATAATAATATAATATTCAATAGAAAATCAAGCAAATAAATGTGGAAACAGCTTGTAAGACTCATCATAGTCCTCCCAAGGGGCACTATCTTCAAAATATTGGTCTCACTAGACCTTGCACTATGACACTTCTCTACTATGTAAACTAAGTTTATGAGTATCAATTATTCTAATTGGTTCTACCATGACCACTTCAAAGTCTGAAACCTACAAAACATTCCAATCTAACATATGTGAATGATCAAAAACATACATTTTAAGATAAGACACATGGAAGACATTATGAAAAAGATCTAGAGCTAGTAGCAATACAAGTCTATACACTATAGGATTGACAACTTTTAAAACCTCGAACGGTTCCACATATCTCGATGAAATTTTTTCTAAATTCTTGAATTTAATTGAGATTTTTTAAAGCTTAACCCACAAAAACACTTTATCACCAACATAAAATTGTCTAGCTATTTTCTTTAGATCAACACAAATTTTATGTATATCATTGGCCTTGACCAACCTTTGCTTGATTATCATAACTTGATTTAATGTTTTTGAAAGCATCTCAGGTCCAAAGAATACCATATCTTCTAACCTATCCCAATTGATTGGTATTCTACACCTCCTTCTGTATAATGCCTCAAATAAAGCCATCTTTAACACCAATTAGTATGAGTTGTTATAAGTAAACTCAACCAATAGAAGGTACTCCTCCCACTTATATTTTTGATCTATGTAATACATATGAAAGAGATCTTATAAAACCTAGTTAACTCACTCTATCTATCCATTAGTTTGTGGGTGATAAGTAGTGTTAAAGTTTAACTACATACCCAGATCTAAATTTAGAGTTAACCATAACCTATAATTCATCCTCAAATCTTGATCTAAAATTATCCTCTCTAAAAAAACATGTAATTGATACACTTCCTTTATGAATCTCTTTGCAAGAATAGGTGCATTATCTATCAAGTTACATGGTATGAAGTGGGATACCTTGGTTAACTTATCAACTATAACCAAGATCATTTCATGTCAATTCCATGATAATATCAACCCTTGGATGAAGTCCTTGCTAATCACCTACCACTTCCATTTTGGTATATCATGTGGATATAGCAATCCAGTTGGATGCACATGTTCATATTTTGCATGCTAACATTATAGATAATGATACATAAAATATGTTACATCTCTCTTAATTATTTTCCATAAATAGAGTGGTTTGAGCTTATCCATGATCTTGGTTACTCTCGGATGTACTAAATATGGGGCATTATGTAATTCCTTTACTGTTGTGCAATTATTTTAGCATTATGCTCCTCAAATTCTATCTATCAGGTACATACATCCTACCATTGTATTTTAAAAGACCATCACTCTCTATCTTGAATCCCTTATAACTAAGATTTTGAGAATTAACAAATAATGTTTTCCTAACTTGATCATAGAATTCATCTCCTAGAAAAAATTTAATTACTTGATCTCTGAAAGTACTCCTGATAGTAGCCATAACTATTATGTACCTCCTACACCTTAGAGCATTAATTTCTCTATTCTCCTTGCCTTTGATATAGTTAATATCAAAATTATAATCAAATAAGAAATCTAACCATAATATTTGATGAGTATTCAGGTTTAGTTGGGTGAAGATGTACTTGAGTCTCAAGTTATTAGTCTTGAGCTCAAATTGTTTCCCCAATAGAAAGTGCCTCCAAACTTACAAAGTATGCACAATTACCACAAGTTATAGGTCATGAGGGGAATAATTCACTTCATAAGGCTTCAATTTATTAGACTCATAGGCTACCACTAAGCCATCTTGCATAATAACTCCTCCAAATCCATCCCTAGATTCATCAATAATCACTGAGAATTGACCATTAGGAATGAAAACTCTTAGCACTGGTGCTGAAGTAAGCCTCCTTTTCATTTCTTGAAAGGCTACCTCAAAATTATCTAGCCAAATGAAACTATATTTATTCCACTAAAGATAGGTAATTATATTAGCTATCTTAGATAAATTTATAATGATTTATTTATAATATCTTTCTAATCCTATGAAACTCCTTACCTCATGTTATAGGCACCTAAAAACTACACATGACAATTTTTAGTGTCACCCTACCCTCGAACCAATAACTAAGCTCATTAATGAACCTAAATTTACCAAACCACTTTTTAATTCACCCTTTAATTATATCTTTTTACCCTTTTTCCCATATACCCACAAACCATTGATGGTTAGGGAAACCATCAATGGTTACCCCTAACCATTGACGGTTAGGACCCACCTTTAGATTTCAAACTTTAAAGCATTTCAACTCTTTGTGCAAGATTAAAAACTTAAGAAATGGAAGCTAATATTTAAAATGAAGCTTTTAAGGCTATGAAAATAGGTAGCTTTACCTTTGATCAAACTAGAAACTTATTACATCCCATTTAATATTTTTTGCCTATAAAAGAAGTAGAGGAGCAAGAGAAAGGGATCATTTAGTTATCAGGTATTCAAGATATCTTATAGGTATTCAGCATCCATATCAGTGAGAGAGCATCATCACTTGAGATTTTAAACTCTATCAAAATCACTCTAAAAGGCCCAAAGCACTATCACTCTGACCACATCACTCCAGACTTCTTCCACTTGGTTATAGGTATTTTGTGCATGTGTTATTTATATATTTTCATTACAATTACCTTACCTATTCCACTAGTACCTCATTTTCAACTTTATAGCCTCATATCCACCTCTTTTTTCTCAAATCCATAATCTATACTTTATAATTTATTCACTTCCAATTTTACACAAGGAACTATTGATGGTTTAACCTAACCATCGATAGTTTACCTCAACCATCGATGGTTTACCTTAACAGCTGACAGTTCCCTATGGTAGTATTTTCTAGCAACAAATTTCCACCCTTCTACCTCCAATCAAACCCCACTTTTTATGTCTCTCTCTGATCATAAGACCCTTCTTAATTTTTTTAACTAGACACCAACCATTTTAGCATCTAAATTTGATCATTTTATTTAATAAGCAAGTTATCACTTACTTTATAGCATGCATTTATTTTATTATCATTAAGTGCAAATATCATCTTTTATCATTTCAAACTTGATTGTTATAAAAGTGGATTGGTAGCCTCCTAGAAAGCCTTGTTCTTCTTGGATCTAGCGTACGCTAGGTAGTCCACTTATCCAACCATCTAACAACCCCCTTTCAAGTGTTTATGCTACTTTCAAGTTATCCTTCCTAGACAAAGAGGAGTTCTTACTTTCATTTGGATTCATGCATGCATTCTACCAGGTATTATTCTACACACCCTAATCACTATATTTATTTTATTCACTTTCAAAAAAATGAAATGAGTAAAATAAACTGTAACATTTTGGCATGACTGGTGGGACCCTAAGTTTTCTTGGGTTCATATATGTTCTAGGACATTTAGATTTACATTAGTGAAATTCATTTAGTTGTTTTTCATTCTTTATTTATATAAAAAGAAAAACAAAAAATATAAGTTTTAGTTGCATCCATCCTAAGATTAGGATTGAATTTTCATATTGCATTTAATTACATCTTAATTGTTTTGTTTTCATTGAAAATAAATCAAAAAAATTCCTTTTGGATAAAATTGACTGCATACATTGTTTTCTTGCTTGTCTTAGTTCATCTAGACTAATTAAGTAAAGCAAATTAATCATAGAACCACAAATGTTACACAAACCAAACCACTTTCACAGTCAACACATCAAACATACTTCAGACAAGGCTCAATTAGGATTTCATCACCTAGAATTAACCTCACCCCTTCCTGGCTATCCTACTTGGATTTCACCACCAAGGGGAGAACCAATTCAGATCTCTAGTTGAGTATAAACTCTAAAATTGATATATTTTGGCTAATCACTCGACACTCTTACCACTGTAGGACCATGAATTGAGAGGGTAGGCCCTAATACCAAGCCATGTACTAAATTTTAACACAAATTTTCTCTTTTGAGCACCTAAACAACCTGAAACTAGCCTTAGACTACTTCTTTAGTACCTGATTTACAAGCCAAATCTTCCTTCACACTTTAAGGCATAAGCTAAAAGTGATTTAAAATTAATCCTAGGATAAACACACTTGTAGTGGATGCATTGATTGCTTTGAATTCTTTTTGGTTGCTCTTTGTTTGAGGTGTGAGTTTTGTCATAACGTTCCCCTTATTTCTCATATGGTCTTTACTAGAAAATAATTGAGAAATCAATTTCATCAACCACCTTCACCCTCTTCTTCCTCCATGGAGTATAAACTCTAAAATTGATATATTTTTGCTAATCACTCGACACTCTTACCACTGTAGGACCATAAAGTGAGAGCGTAGGCCCGAATACCAAGCCACGTACTAAATTTTAACACAAATTTTCTCTTTTGAGCACCTAAACAACCTGAAACTAGCCTTAGAATACTTATTTAGTACCTGATTTACAAGCCAAATCTTCCTTCACACTTTAAGGCATAAGCTAAAAGTGATTTAAAATTAATCCTAGGATTAACACACTTGTAGTGGATGCATTGATTGCTTTGAATTCTTTTTGGTTGCTCTTTGTTTGAGGTGTGAGTTTTGTCATAACTTTCCACTGATTTCTCATATGGTCTTTACTAGAAAATAACTGAGAAATCAAGTTCATTAACCACCTTCACCCTCTTCTTCCTCCATGGAGTATAATTCTAATGATGGGGGGTCACCTCATCTTTCCCCTCTTACCAGAATTTTGTTTATGTCTAAAGGTGATGTTGATTTCACTACTTTTCTTGACAATAATCAGGAAACTCCTCAACACTA
The DNA here is from genome assembly GCA_037957365.1 of Torreya grandis. Classification (NCBI taxonomy): domain Eukaryota; kingdom Viridiplantae; phylum Streptophyta; class Pinopsida; order Cupressales; family Taxaceae; genus Torreya; species Torreya grandis. The sequence goes on from JARHVA010002506.1 coordinate 1,619,388, forward strand.
CCTTAACACCATGCCCCATCGAGTCTCCCTTGCTTTGGTTCCTCCTACCGACCCTCCTTATAGAATTCCCTCTCATCTTATGGTGGGTTCCACCTCAAATCAACCTTTTCTAACCCCTTCTTCCAAAATTTCATTCACCACTACCCAAACACAATCTAATGTTCCAACTTCCAACCAACACCTCCTACTACACCCCATACTTCACATGTGGGTTCATCCCTACCTTTGTTTACCTATACCCAACTTACTATGGGATTATCTTCTACCCCTACTTCATCCCTTCCTTTAATCTCAACCAATCCACCAATTTCTACCCCATTACAAATCCTAGTGCTTTTATTACCACAATCCCTCCCATCTATTCACATTAGGGTCACCACTCAAATTCAATCTACCCTATTTCAAACTACCACCTCAACCATGCCCACATTTGTCCCCAAACAACTACTTACCCAACCTGTCAACACAGTAACATACCACCTTCTACCCAACCATTCATACATGTTAGCTCATATGTGGATCCATCTCAACCTTTTGCAACCCCTATTAATATGTGGCCTCTTCAATGCCTTCCAAAAACTACCCTTACATACCAGCTTCTTAGCCCCATCACAATGCATCCCTCAATTATACATCTTCCCAACCTCAGCCAGATTTGATTAAGATGTTAATAGACAAAATGACTAACTTGGAGTCATCAATTTTTGCGTCTCATAAGCTCTTATCCTATGAAAAAATTTGTAATTAACCTATCTACCCATCCATTCCCATCCACTCTTATCCTCCTCAAAGAGAATTACCTCAATTTTCCAAATTTCAAGGCAAGGAGGACCCATAATAGCATTTAAGAGTGTTTCATCATTCATGTTACTTGATCACATATGATGATGCTCTCCTCCTCCAAACCTTTCCAATGTCTTTATTAAGACCTACCTTGGATTAGTATAGTAGTCTCCCTACTCACTTTATCTTCTCCTTTTCCCAACTAGCCCAAATATTTTCAAACATTTCTCAATCAACATAACTAAAAAGGTTTCCATAACTGACCTCTATTCCATCAAACAATTTGAGGATGAATCCATTACTAATTTTGTGGCTAGATGGAGAGGCCTCATCAACCAACTTTCTTTTACCTTACCCTAACCCGAATTAATCAAATTATTCTATGGGGGTTGTGCTAAGCATATCGTACCCACTCTCTAAGTCTAAAATTTCTGAACATTTGATGAAGTATTCACCATGGTGCATAAACTTGAAAACCATGACATTGATGAAGGGAAACTAAAATTATATAATAATAATTCCACTTTTAAACCAAATGATTCTCCCTCAACCAAAACCACTAATCATCCTAATACCAAGGCAAAGGCATCTACAAAACCTCCAACTATCAACCAATCCAATAAACACAACTCTCCCAAACCTTCTTATCAATAAAATTAAACCCAAAACTGAGCATCTCCAAAACAATATACTCCCATTGGGGAATCATATGCATCTCTTTTGTATAAATTGATTAAAGCCAATCTTATCCAACTTCCACCCATTAAACCACCTCAACAATTCGATTCTTCTCACCCTCTACCTGGGTGGTATAATGAAAATGACCACTATGCTTTTCATTAAACTATTGGACATGACATTAATAGATGTAATACTTTTAAAATTCTTGTCCAAAATCTCATTGATAGTGGAGAATTGGTATTTGATAACCCCAATACTCCCCCTAACCAATCTCTTGACATTTTTTGTAAGCCTTGTCTAAATTACCCTCCTTCCACACAACATCATGATAGTAATCTTGAATCATCTAACTCACAAGAAGCACATACAATCAATGTTATTAGTAATGTGCCCATTGTTGAGGAAACTACTACCTCTACCACCCAAATAGTGAAAATCAATTTACCATCCATTCCTTTTGAGACCCAAGTGAAGGAACCCATTGCCTCTCCTTCTTCAAATAGTGAAACCACAACCTCATCCTCTCCTTCTTTGACAGAAATACCCAAAAAGGTCATTATTAATTTAATCACTCCCTCTACTCTACCACTCTAAATGGGAGAATCACCAATTTCTTTGGACATTCTAGCTAAAATAAAAACCTTATCCAAAATCACCACACCTACCTCTTCTATACCGTCTTTGTAAATCATCCCATAAGAAGCCATTTCCTTATCCATCCAACCATCAGTTTTAGAACCACCTACCAAAACCAAAATCATACCTTCCACCACAACCCTTTCTTCTTATAAGGGCTTACACTTCAAGACTAGTGATCAAGGAACTATACCCATTTATAAGCCCTTCTCAAGGTTAGTTCAAAGTTTAGAATTCACATCCCAACCTAAATTTGATCAAGCCACCTTCTAGCATCAACTAGGCCTTCCTTATCCAAACAAATTTGAGTCCTCAAATCCACTTAAGTCCACCCTCACACACATTATCACCCCATCACCAGTTACCTCTTTTAAATCCATAAATAAACAATCTCAAAAACTTTTACTTAAAATTTCCAATTTACCTCATGTTTCTTCCACCAAACCAATCAAGAACTTGGGGATTCTTCCCACACCTATTCTCTCTCACCCTCTTTTAAGATTAGAATTAACTCCCTCAAGTTCACCAAATCCAAATCTAATTAAGCTCATTAATAAGGAAGGCTTACCTAAAATTTTACCTCTAACTAAGCCCATACCACCTCCTTCACATCTACCTTCTATACTAGGACCACATCCTTCCACTATCAAACCATCTTCTTATTCTCCATCTTTAATCACCAAACCCTCTAGTCCTTCATCCTTCTTAACCAACTTGTCCTCATCTACTCTCCCACTAGTAAACAAACCTTCATCATTAAAACTCATGAAATAAAATCTTTAACCCACAATCCAATCATATGTAAGTAATCCCAACCACACCCATCAACCAAAATCACTCCCCCAAGCACTGCTTCCATGAAGAAACCAATCCTAAAACCTACATCACCTTCACTGAAATCTTATATGACTATTTTTCAAAGGTTGTTACAAACCTCTTCTATCAACTTACCCCTAATCAAAACATTTGACCCATCTCATCCTAAGCCAACTTGGTTCAATGATAACTTGATTTGTCTTTATCATAGGACTCTTGGGCATGATATAAATAACTATAAGGCTCTCCAAGCACTTTTCCATAATCTTTTGGATGAATACAATCTATTATAAGAACCTCTAATGCCTATTCCCTTATCTAACTCACCTATCCAACAAACTCCTTTCCCTTCATCTAAGAGAGAAGAGGAAAAACTGAAGCAAATGTCAAAATCCCACATCCATACCATTCATATGGTGCCCTATTCCCAGGCCTAATGGAAGGAAAAAGAGAAGCCCAAAATATCCATCCCTTGGACTTATCCTTCAACTTCTCAACCCAATGACCAAACCCAATTATATTCACCTTCACCTTTACAACCATCCAAACCTAAATTCTTTATTATGGGAGCCCCACCTTCCAACCCCACTCCATTCATTTAATGACTCATTTTGAAACAACTCCACCAAACACCAACAAAAATAAGCCTCTATGATCTAATCAATACATCACCCCAACATCATCAAGAATTAATGGAGGCTTTACATTTTATATAAGTCCAACTAGATGATCTAAAACCTCTTGTCTACTTTATTGAAGTGCTTCTCCATTTTTCCCTCATCACCTTTCAAGATTTTGAGATTTTTACTTTCTAAGAAAAAATTTGGACCCCCTATTCATTATAGCATACATTAATTGAACTCGCATCAAATGGGTAATGATTGATGGGGGAGCAAGCATCAACATCATATTTTGACATGCATATGATCAATTGTAACTACATAAAAACATTCTTTTTGTGATTTTAATGATCTTTCATTCTTTTAATGATACCATGGCCACCACCTTAGGTACCATTATTATTCATATATATTTAGCACCTCGCACCATTCTTGAGCTATTATATGTCATCAAAAGTGAGTTCTAATACAATATGTTACTTTGATGCCCTTAGATTCAAGCTATGTATTGTATTCCTTCTACCCTACGCCGATGTGTCAATTTTGAGTATGAGGACCAAATTATTATAATCAAAGCTAATCCGAGTCCCTTTTCCCCTTGTAATATGACATATTGGCATAATGATCTCATTCTTTCTTCATCTTCCATGCCATCCACTTATAATTAAACATCCACACCAACCCAAAACCTTTATACATATACCTTCAACAATGATGAAGCATCAACAAGCTCAACCATTCCCTCTTCTCAAATTTTGGTTAAATACCCATTGCAATCAAAATTTCAACATCGCTCACTTGTGGAATATCAATATTTGGATTTAGATGTTCTTCCCACTCTACATGAACATGGGAATCTATGAAATGACCCTCCTTATGACCCCAACATAGAAACCATCATCCCCTTTTGTCTTCCCAAAAATCAAACAAATTTTATCTATGGGGGAATTGATTTACCATTCCTCGCTCCCACCACCACTTTGTATATTCAACCTTTCACCTCTAATTTCTCTTATCTAAGAAATCTAGCCTTTGCCAAAATCTATCTTCATCACTATGCTTGGAAAGGATTTGTTATGGGCCTTTAAGAATAAGGACCTAATGAATTACCCATCATCAAAACTCAAAAACCTCAAGAGTTCTTTGGGCTTGGGTTCAAACCACTAGAAGAACCCACATCACCAAAACCCATTGCTACCCCTGTAGAAGAGACTCCATCCTCACCCAACTCATCTTCCTAATCTAGAGACTCTGATATCATCTTATCTAGCTTTTTTTTATCAATACTATTATTTTAGGTCCATTGACCTATAAACAAGGTGGCCAAACTAAAACTCTTCCTCTCATATACCCTGAGATGATCGATCGTGACTCACCCACCATTCACACCATCCAATGCCAAGATGATTCTTTCATCCTTACCTACCTTGATGTGGGGGATTCTTCTATCCATAAATCTCTCCCTCCTAAAAACTAAACCATTCTAAATGAGTCAACTATCAATGTTAACTTGGGCACCTAGGAGGATCTTTGTATCATCAAAATAGGCCAATCTTTGACTCCTAAAGAGAGATAAGACTATCCTTCTTTCCTCCATGACTAGAGCATAGTGTTTTCTTGGTTATACCAAGATATGCCTTGAATTGACCCTTCCATCACTCTCCATAACATCATCACTCATCATGAGGTTAATTTGATTCATCAAAAACTTCATCATATACATCCCTGCATAGCTCTTCTTGTCAAATAAGAACTTCAGTGCCTCTTATCTATTAATTTCATTCAACCCATTAACTATCCACAATGGGTTTCTAACATCGTTCCTATTACCAAACCTATAAGGGGTCTTCACCTCTATATTGACTTTCGTGACCTTAACCTTACTTTCCCAAAAGATGGCTTTCCCCTACCCAACATTGACCAACTCATTGATCTCATGGTTGGCCATCAAATTTTATCCCAAATGAATAGTTTCTCAAGGTACAATCAAATCTTGATCACTCCTACAGATCAGCATAAAAATTCTTTCATCACTCTGTGGGGTAATTTTTGCTACCAAGTCATGCCCTTCAACCTAAAGAATGTTGGAGATACTTATCAATGGGCCATGACCTATATCTTCCTGATCTCATTCATAAGATTGTCAAGGATTATGTTGATGATCTTCTTAGGAAATCTAAAAATTACAAAGATCAACTTGTTGTTCTTGTAATCGTTTTTAATGGCTAATTCGCTATCATGTTAGGATCAATCCCAAGAAGTGCATCTTTGGGGTCTTATCAAGAAAATTTTTTGGATTTATCATTTCTATTCAAGAAATAAAATTCAACCCTACCAAAGTCAGAACCATTTTGGAGATGCCCCCTCCCACTAACTTGAAGCAACTTCACAACATGCAAGGCAAACTTTAGTCAATCTAATGTTTTATTTCTTAACTATCTAATCATGGTCAACCTTTTCACCATCTATTAAAGAAAATTGTCTCCTTCAAGTGGACCAATGAATGTCAACAAGCCTTTGATGCAATCAAAGAGTATCCTCTTTCTACACCTATCCTCATCCCCCTTAAAGAATATCAACCCTTTTATCTATACATATTTACCACTGATCATTTCTTGGGATCCATGCTCACCCATCATGATGACCATAATAAGGAGTAGGTCATTTACTACATCATTCATACCCTAATAAAATATGAAACCCAATATACCCATCTTGAGAAACTTTACCTTGCCCTAGTATTGGTAGCCTCCAAGCTCTACAATTATCTTCTTAATCATAAAACCTATGTCATCGTTAACATTGACCCTCTCAAGTATATGCATTCTAAGCCATATCAAAACCAACGTATGGAAAAGTGGCTCATGCTTCTCATTGATTTTTATGTTGCTTTTCTCCCATAAAAGTCCATCAAAGGGTAGGTTATCACTAACTAATTATCTAAAGGCCCTCTACCTAACAAGTAACCCTTTATACTTACCTTCTCAAATGAATCTATATCAACTCATTCATCAGAGGAGCCCACATACCAAATGACCATATTTTTCACCAACCTTCATCATGCACCTTCCCATATTTTTCACCAACCTTCATCATGCACCTTCCCATAGTCTAGTATCTCAATATTTTTGGCCCTTTTCACAATGGGGTCTTAACCTTATCAAGTAAATCAACCTTCATTCCTCACAATGACATCAATATATCATCACTACTATGGAATACTTCACCAAGTAGGTGGAATCCATCCTACTTATATCAAAAAAGCTAAAAAAATCATTGATTTCATCAATCATCACATCGTTTCCCACTTTGGTGTCCCTCATAAAATTATCACTGATAACGGTAAGTCTTTCAAAAATAAAAATTACAAGTTATTTGTGATGATTTTGACATTGATTTAAGATATTCTTCACCTTATCATCCACAAGCCAATGGATACGTATAAGTTTCCAACAAAACCCTTATCAAAATGCTCACAAAGGTGGTCAATGCCTTTGGTTGGGATTGGAACCTCCATATCCCATTTGTTTTATGGGCTTATTACGCTACTATCAAAACCACCATGAGAGCTACACATTTCTCCCTTATATATGGGGTTGAGGCAATTCTACCTCTTGAATTTCAAATTCCTTCACTATAAGTATCCTTGTATGAAATCCTTTCTGAGAGTAATTATTTCCAAGTATGCCTCATATGACTAGAGCTTCTTGATGAACATCATTTGGCCACCCTCAATCATATACATGTTTATCAAGATTGAATCAAATTATTTTACAACAAGCATTTGAAAAAATGAGATTTCAACATCAAAAACCTTTTCCTTAAAGAAAACCAACATGTCACCAACATAGAAAAAACCAAGAAGGGTAAGTTTGCTTTTAATTGGTTAGGACCCTATATTATAGCCCATAAGTATGGATCTAGTGATATAAGGCATGGACTTATCTATTACATCCCTATATTCACCTATATAAGAGGTAAGCTAACCCACATTAGGTCTCCTTAAACCATTCACCTTTCACCCATGTTGCCTTCACTCCCCTCTAAACTCAAGGGACTATAATTTTACTTGATATCAAGTGATCAACATAATCTTGTTATAAATTCAAACATGCTTTTACAAAGTAACTGATCAGCTTGTGTTCACTAATCCAATCCAATTGTGGATTCTTCTTATTTGGTCCTTGCTAATCAAAATAACGTACCTACTTCTTAACCACTTCTTGGGATATATGAACCCATTAGAGTGTTTCTTTTGATATGGTCATTCTCCTGCACTTCCACTTGTCATCACATCTTAATCAAATGTCATGCATCCAACATTAATTTTCCATATCATTATAATCATCTTGATAACATTAAAATTAACATCAACATAATCATCATCAATAATCATTAATAACATAACATCATAAACATCATAATCATCATAGTAATATTACACATAACCATAATGATCATCCATATAACATATAATGACATCATCATACCATCAACATCAAAATCATATCTCATAATCAATATCATAGGCATCATAAGACATTGTGCTCATGTTAGCCATTTTGCACTCCCAAGTTTTACATCTTTTTTTTTGGCTAAGTACAACATTCTATTTGTTTATCCTCATATCAAAAAGCATCAAATGTTTTTTCCCTTGAAAGCCTTTGGTTAAGTCTTTTTGCAAGTGTTATTTTGGTCTCTATTCACATTTGTTTATTTCTTTTGGCAAAGTTTTCTTTGGGTTTTTTGTCCAAGTCTCAAAAGAATTATTTTGAACTTTTTGTCCAAAACAAAAAGTTTGAAGGAATTATTTTAGACTTTTTGTTTCAGACAAAAAGTCTAAAAAAAATCTCCTTTGTAACTTTTCTGAAGGAATTCTTTCAGACTTTTTGTTTCAGACAAAAAGTCTAAAAGAATTTATCTTTTTAACTTTTCTAAAGGAAATGTCTCTTACAACTTTTTTGAAGGAATTGTTTGAGACTTTTTGTCCAAAATAATATTTCCATAGGGTACATTACAAATTTCCAAAGGGTCTTTTTTATTCAAAGTGTCCTTTAGAAAAAATTTGAAAGGACACTTTCAAAAAGTCCAAAGGGACACTTGCAACATTTTCAAAGGGTCTTTTCTCAAGAATTGGTCACTTTAAAAAGCTTGAAGGAATTGCTCCATTTTAAAAAGTCTAAAGGGACACTTGGTAAAAGTTTAAAGGGTCTTTTTCTTCAAAAGAGTCTTTCATAAAAATAAAGAAGGGAATAGTTCATTTCTTTAAAAGGCATCTTCTAAAAGACACTTGAAGAAGCATATAGAGAGATGTTTTAAAATACAAAGGGACACTTGAAATATTTCCAAAGGGTCTATTTTGGAAATTGGTCCACTTCAAAAATTTTGAAGGGTCTTTTTGTTGTAAAAGTGTCCTTTAGAAAAAGTTTGAAGGGACACTTGATAAAATTCTAAAGGGCCTTCTCAAAAGCTCTGAAGGGTCACCTTTAAAACAAAGTGCCCTAAACCCAAGGTTTCAAAGGTTATTTTCATGCCAAATTATCCTTCAAAAAAATTCCAAAGGGTATAGACACTTGTGCAGAGTCCATAAAATGATTTTCGAAGGGCATGTTTAAGCAGTCCAAAGATAGGATACTAGAAGAAAGTTCATAGAAGGATGGTTCAGAAAGTCCGTAGAAGGATGGTTTCAAAGGGAGAAAAGAAAATTCCCAAAAGAAATGCCTTTGAAGGAATTTTCCAAGAATAATGATGGTTATATGGATGTCAAATTCAAGATGATGGAATAGATGTTGGTGTTCAAACAAGAGGATTTAAAATAGATCCAAGGGCTCATATTCTTCATCTACCAAAGCCCATTAGAGGGTTCATCTCACCATTAGTTAGACCATGATCTGCATCATTTATGATGGCCAATCAAAAGGATCAAAAGATTTGGTCAAGCTGGAATGAGTTTTAAAGGATTTTGATAAATGCCATGGAGGCATACACATAAACTTCAAATGATGCCTCACCAAGGCCAAATATAATGAAAGTGACTTTTCTCCATGCCATTGCACACATCAATGAGCCAGTGTGAAGCTATTAGGCATCAATATAAATCTACAACAAGTGGACTCTCATTTGCATAACTGATTGATGTTATTACCCAGCTTGAAAATATTTTTTTTACTAGTACAATCATTAGGAAAGCATCTTTGAGAGAGCAATCTAGCTACGTAACCACTGGAGGTGACATGGATCAATCAAATGGCCCAACTGAGCATCACTAGTAAGTATGGCTGTAGCTGAAGATGGAGACTTTTAATAGATTAATTCCTTTTCTTGGAGCCAAATGCCTCCTCCTCTCTCTTATTCTTGATTATAAATATAACCCTTGGGCTAGTATAAATAGGGGAACATACAAAATATGGAAAAGCCCTATTTAAATGATATCCTACCTTTAAGCATTAGTACAAGTCTTTTTCTTTGAAGTTTTAAGCAATTGTCTGAGTGTGTAAGTGATGTATAGTGACAACAAGTGATGGTTTTCATCCTTTTGTCCTTTATCCTTCATGCTTGAGCAAGGGTTTTGGGTCTAACAGGTCATATAGAGTGCATCTAAGTGTGTTAAATTTTTATGTGTATAACTATTTTTGGAATGTATAGGTTGTCTTTTAGTTCATTTACCTTGTGTCATTTCATACATCTCGCCTCTATACTAAAATACTTATGTTAGAATATTTGGAGCTTGGAAATAGTTTGTGTATCTTATTGTATCATGCAATAGGGTATGATATTCATGTGGAAGATAATCTTGTTGCATCACCATTCTTAGAACATGTTTTATTTATGTAATTTATAACTCTTTTCCCTTTAATCAAACTAGTTTAGACAAAGGTTATTTTGCATAGATACATTTAGAAAACTAGCCCTTTAAATCTAGAGGTTTATTTTATCTATAGGTATACCCAAATGCTGGGAAATGTTCCAACATTATCCAAATATGGAAGAGGATTGAATACTCTCTTTTAGGGTGCAAGATTTGGAGACAATAGTTCTGACACACTTGGTGGGACCAATTATTTACATGTCAAGGTGAATGCTAGTTTTGACAAGCCTAGGGTTGTATAAATATCCTTAATCTAGCATTTGGTGACTCTAAAAGGTGAGAATATTTGGTTTTAGATAAATTTTCCTATATTATATTTCATATTCCTCACTAGGTCATTTAGGATTTCTGATCAAGCCCCTCTAGCTAAAGCTCTTCGTAAAGAACAATGCCCTAAACCATTTCTAGCGCTTAGAGATCCTTGGCAAGGAGGTTTTGGAGAAGAAGAAAAATAATTTGAGGAAGTTGGAAAAACATGAGATCAAGAGGAAAGAATAGAAATGGAGAGGTAACAACCTTTCCCAGCCTTCAATACCCAAAATCCAATTGACCTTCTTGCATATGACCCTATTCCTCTAAATGCTTCCAAGAGTCTCCCTATTTTCAATGGAAAGGGTCCTATTACCCCATCTGAGCATATTAGGGACATTTTGAATTTATTTAACTTCCATAATGTCACCTGAGCCAACATATCCATTAGATTACTTGGTATGTCTCTAAAAGGCAAGGAACTTAATTGGTATAGGACTTTGGAAGGTGGTGATATTACAAGTAGGGATGGCTTTGGGGAATTATTGCTAACTAGATTTGAAAACAAGAGTGACCATACCTCATTGATCCATTAACTAAATGTGATAAAGAGAGGTCCTAAAAAATCTATGGGATATTTTAATGAAATATTTTAAAGTACTTGGCATAGGTTATTGTCTTTCATGAGACCTCCACCTAGCTTTGTGTTCCCCACTTATCTCAAGGGTATTGGTACTGATGTGGCGATGATGTTACAATCAATGGGAGGATTCACTCTGCCAGATGCATATGAGATAGTTATTGAATTTGAGAATATCTTAATACATGATATAAATTTACCTCTAAGAGTTTTCATGCCTTTGTTGTCTCATAGTTTTGCTGAATATCTAATCATGGCACAAGTTCCTAATGGCAATGTCAAGCCGAGAACCTTTCCCAAGAAGATGGATAATTTTGTGGATAAATATGAAGAGATTCAATCATTATGAGCTCAGCTCAATCAAGCTCAATTCTAGACAAGTTCTCCACCTAACCATCAATACTATCCTTAAGAAGGCTATAGAGCTCAACCCCAATACAACTACCAAGGAAGAGGATAGGGTCAGCAAGGTTTCAATAGGTAGCCCAATGCCTATAATCCTAATCCCACTCCTTTCAAAAATGTTATTGTTCTAGTACATGCTAACCTGGTCCAAGGGGAGGATCATTTGGACCAATGGGGACAACCTCAAGGTTATTTTATGCATGATGGTGGATAATACAACCAAACTATGGTGGCACAAGAAGAAACTACTCCTTACATGACATCAAAAGAAGTGAATCCCAACCAAAGGGATATTCATGGAGAAGGTAGTAGCTAGAGTGTAGGTATGATTAAATTTCAAGCTAAGGATGATTATGTGTTCAATCAAAGCACATTAATTTCAGCTAACACAAGAGCCAAGAAGAGATCTCTAGGAGATGTTTTGAGAGTACATGTGATTCCAAGTGATGCCTCTCCAAGGCTATAAAGTGTGAATCCTAGTGCAATACCTACTACCAATCATGCTCCTTAAATAAAGTTAGAATGCAAGTAGGGTTATCAAGCCTACAATGAAGTAGGTTTAAACTCCCTCACTACCTTCAATAATTTAATAAAGTGTGAATACATCCCCTCTAAACATTTTTGATTCTTTGAAGAATGCCAAGACAAGCACATCTCTTTGGTAAGTCTTACATATGTTTGGTCAAAAGGAGCTCTTATAAGAATAGCTTGAAAACATTCATGTAGCCCCTTAAACTTCAAAACACAATAGTGTGTCCCTTACAAATTCTCCAAATCATATCTTAGATCCCTCCACCAAATTTTAAAAGCCTCCACCCTTCTACCTCACACTCATTTTGGGAGACAAATTGGTCCACAATTGTATTATAGATAGTGGAGCTAGTACCACTATCATGCCTAAGGTGGTGGCTGATAAATTGGGATTGAAGTATGAACTACATAGTAAAGGTGTGTTATAGCTTGATGGGACTCCAACCAAGATAGTGGGATTGGTCAAAGGTCTAAAAGTATTTCTACATGGTTGCCCAAATTACCCCATTAAACAAGATGTTGTGGTGGTAGACCTCCCAACCCATTTTACTATCTACTTATCGAGGGACTTCACAGCTAAGATAGGAGGGTACCTTTCTACCAACTAGTATTTTCTAGATTTTAAAACAAGATATGGAACCAAGGTGACTATAAAGGACTCAGCCCTTAACAAGGTTTCATATTGAGCCATACATGGAGACAAGTTCAAATTAGAAGTGTCTAATTAGTAAAGAGTAAGGTGTCATGGATGGTGAAGCATCCTCCCCCCTTGAAGGTATTTTTGATCTTTTTCTTGATAAGTACAACATTGAAATACATGGACTTGATCCATATACTTTCATAGAAGATACTGATTTGGGAGTTTATTGTATGCACGAAAAGAATGTTTGAACCCCTTCACTCACTAATGAAGATCATGAACTTGAAGGAATATGGGAGATGTTTTTTGATGGCTCAAGAAATAAAGTAGGTGCAGTAAATAGAATTATGTTAGTTTATCCATAAAATAATCAATACTACTCCTCATATAGATTCCACTTTAGCTACACCTACAATGTGGCAAAATATGAAGGCCTAGTTCATAGCCTCTAATGGGAAAATAAGAGAGGGATCAAGAATATGAAAGTTTATGGGGATAGTGAATTGGTCATCCATCAAGTGAGAAAGAAAGCTATATCCAAGAATCCCTTGCTTGAATCCTACAAACATAGGGTATGGAACTTACTTGAAGACTTTTATGCCTTTAACATACATCCCATACCAAGGGATTCAAATAAACATGTTGATAGATTGGATAAAATAGGAGCATAGTTTGATGTATTTGTTGATGTAGGAAAAGAGAAAGATTAGTCTCATATCAAGGTCATTGTAAGGCCTTCTATTCTAGATAACGAAGTGTCATGGAAAGTTATCGAAAGTGATGAACATATTGCACACTTATTAAAAAATGAGGTAGGATTTTCCTCAAGGAACCAAAAGAGACTGCATGATCAATATGAAGAACAAGTTATTCAGCTAAAGACAAACAAGATACCTAAGGGGTTGATTACTTTGGAGAGTGTTTTCAATGTATATGATCAAAAGAAGAAAGAAAGAGTGAGCATGTCAATAAAACTATGAGAGAGTCATGATTTACAAGGACAAGCTCCTAAAACTTGGTAAGGTATGTTCTTTATTTGAGAGGTAGGCCTTTATTGAATTATGCAAAGAGTTCCATGACATCTTTGCTTGGGAATATAAAGATTTGAAAGGTTTTGATCCAAGTCTAGCTCATCACACCATTGAGTTAGAACCTAGAGCTAAACTAATAAAGAAAAAACAAAGGTCTATCAATCCTAAGATAGAAGAACTCATGAAGAAAGAGCTAACAAAGTTGATTGATTCTAGGATTATCTTTCCTATCAAACACTCAACTTGGGTGGTTAATATTGTACCTATCTAAAATAATAATGGAGAGATCAAAATTTGTGTGGATTTTTGAGATATTACTAAAGTATCTCTCAAAGATCATTATGTACTACCTTCCATGGAACAAATTATGTAAGTCATTTCAAATTCTCAATGCTTTTCACTTCTTGATAGTTATTCAAGCTATAATCAAATATTAATGAATGAAGAGGATCAGTTTAACATAGTCTTCACTATAGAATGGGGGACCTTTGCCTATAATAATATGTCATTTGGTTTATCCAATGCTGGAGCTACATTTCAAAGGGTAATGGACATGGCTTTTAAAGGTTTGATCAATAAGTTTTTGCTTATGTATCTTGATGATATAACCATTTTTCCAAAGGATGCTATTGATCATATGGAACATCTAAGGTAGGTGTTTGAGAAGTGTAGGGAGTTTAGAATATCCTTTAATCCAAAAAAGTGCATCTTCATTATTTATGAAGGTAAGCTATTGGGTCAAATTGTTTCAAAAGAAGGCTTGTCTATTGACCCTGAGAGGATTGAGGCTATTTTAGGATTGTCTTTACCTCAACACAAGAAAGAACTGCAAAGCTTTCTGGGGGAAATAAACTTTATAAGAAGGTTTATTCTAGGCTTTGTGACTATGGTAAAGCCTATCATAGCCATACTCAAGAAGAACCAAGCTTTTGTTTGGACAAAGGAAGGTAAGAGTAGTTTTAAGGCAATCAAGCAAGCAATTGTAGAATATCCTACTCTTTTGAACCCAAACTTTGCCAAATATTTCATACTTTATACCTTTGCTAACCTTGATACAATCTTAGCTATGCTTATGCAAAATAATGACAAAGAGGTAGAGAAACCAATTGCATTCTTTAGCCAAGGATTGGAAGATTATGAGGTGAAGTATACATTTGTTGATAAACAAGCTCTAAAAGTGATAAGATGATTGAAAAAATTTAGACATATGGTTTCAAAAAATTAGATACATATCATGGTTTCTCATCCTAGCACTGAGGAGTTTTTCCTAAGCAAAGACCTTAATGAAAAGAGAGTTGGGTGGATTACAAAGTTGATGGAGTATGATGTAGATACTAAAGTTACAAACTTGGTAAGAGGAAAAGGATTATTTGATCATTTAGCTTTAGATTTCTAAGAGCCAAATGAGGAAGTCTTGATCAACCAGGTTTAACCCCAACTAGCTGATCACATACAAGTATAAAGTTGGACACAAAACATCATTAGTTTTCTTCAAAATGATGAGTACCCCAATGGCTTGAACAAGTCTCAAAAGAGGTATTTTAGATTGCATACCATTCCTTACTATCTTATAGATGGTGTTATCTTTAGAAAGGACATGAATGGTGTGTTGTTGAGGTGTGTTAACAATGATTAGTTTGATGTGCTATTAGAAAAGTTTCACAATGGTATAGATGGAGGTCATTTCTCTCCTAGGATGACTTCTACAAAGATAATGAGGGATAGTTACTATTGGCCTAGTATTTTTAAGGACTGTTACCATTGGGATAAGATGTGTCCTCAATGTGCCTTCTTTATAGGCAAACAGAAACTTGCATCCCTTCCATTGAATCCTATCCAAGTAAACCAGTTTTTCATGCAATGGGGCCTTCATTTCATTGGTATGATTAACCATTCATCAAGTGTTGGACAAAAATTGATATTGACTTCTATATAATACTTTATAAGGTGGGTAGAGGTTGTTTATTTGAAGGAGGCAAATGAAAATGCAATCTTGGAGTTCTATGAGAACATTATAACAAGGTTTGGGGTTCCCCATGTTATCATTTCTAATAATGCACTTACTTTCATAACTGCTAAAACTTTTGATTGGGAAAATAGGAATGGAGTTTACTTGAGTACCTCATCCAATTATTACCCTCAAGGTAATGGATTGACTGAGTCTACTAACAAGA
Organism: Torreya grandis; assembly: GCA_037957365.1. NCBI lineage: Eukaryota > Viridiplantae > Streptophyta > Pinopsida > Cupressales > Taxaceae > Torreya > Torreya grandis. The sequence continues at coordinate 1,635,462 of JARHVA010002506.1, forward strand.
ATCTCATCAAGATCATCAAGAGGACATTGAAGAATAATCAAAGAGTATGGCACAACAAGTTAAAGACAACCTTATGGGCTGACAAGATTACTCCTAAGAGATCAATTGGCAATTATCCCTTTATGCTTATTTATGAGAGAGAGGCTAGGTTGTCCATATCTCAAGAAATCCCTATTCTAGAACTTGCATAATAGCTAGAACTACTTGAGAGTACTCTAATGGAAGTCAAATTGATAGAACTAATGCAATTGCAAGAAGAAGGAGACAATGCACACAAGACCATGGAACACCACCAAGTACTCATGAAGAAGTACTTTAACAAAAGAGCAAGTACAAGAGTGGTTAAGGAAGGTGACTTGGTCCTGAAATGGGATGAGGATAGAGCAAAACCAAGCAGACATACAAAGTTTGACACTTTATGGAGTGGCCCTTACATCATTAGCAAGTGCAAGTAAAACAACTCTATATAGCTGACCAAGATGAATGGAGAAGAATTTCTTATCCTTGTGAATGGGATACATCTGAAATTATGTTATTAGTCCTTACAAGTCTATTTTGTAAATAGTAGTTTAGGTGCATGTTTCCTTTGGTTTGTTGTTGTGTTCCCTTAGTGTTTTGTAGCACAAGTGTGTTTCCTTCCTTTTGTTTGGTGTGTGTCTCTGCCTTGTACATGTGAATCAATCCAACTTGTGTTTTTGAGCCAATGTCTATTCAAGTCATTTTTAAGTGCCTATATGTGAGACTCCATGCCCAATGGAAGGATTTATGCAACTGGTCTTAGGCATAGCAAGCATGCCTGCCCTTGGAATTGACAAAAATGTTAGCCATTTTTCACTCCCAAGTTTTACATCTTTTATTTTGTCTAAGTGCAATATTCTATTTGTTTATCCCCATAGGAAAAAGCATCAAATGTTTTTTCCCTTCAAAGCCTTTGGTTTAGTCTTTTCATAAGTGTTATTTTGGTCTCTTTTCGCATTTGTTTATTTCTTTTGACAAAGTTTTATTTGGGTTTTATGTCCAAGTCTCAAAGGAATTCTTTTAAACTTTTTTTCTAAAATAAAAAGTCTAAATGAATTGTTTCAAAAAAATTATTTTGGATAAAAAGTCTAAAATAATTATCCTTTACAACTTTTCCAAAGGAATTCTTTCAGACTTTTTGTTTCAAACAAAAAGTCTGAAAGAATTGATCTTTGTAACTTTTCCAAAGGAAATGTCTCTTACAAATTTTTTGAAGGAATTGTTTCAACCTTTTTATTTGAAAAAATATTTTCGAAGGGTGTATTACAAATTGTCGAAGGGTCTTTTTCCTTCAAAGTGTCCTTTAGAAAAAATCTGAAGGGACACTTTCAAAAATTTTGAAGGGACACTTGCAACATTTTCAAAGGGTTTTTTCTTAGGAATTGGTCACTTTCAAAAGCCTGAAGCAATTGGTCCATTTCAAAAATTCGGAAGGGACACTTTGGAAAAGTTTGAAGGGTATTTTTCTTCAAAAGCATCCTTTAAAAAAAGAGTGAAGGGAAAAATGCATTTCTTTGAAAGGCATCTTCTAAAAGACACTTGCAGAAGTCCATAGAGAGATGGTTTCAAATCTGAAGGGACACTTACAAGATTTTTGAAGGGTATTTTTCAAAAATTGGTCCACTTCAAAAAGTTTGAAGGGTCTTTTTGTTGCAAAAGTGTCCTTTGGAAAAATTTCAAAGGAACACTTGGGAAAAGTCCAAAGGGCCTTTTCAAAAGCTCTAAAGGGTCACCTTTCAAACAAATTACTCTAAACCCAAGGTCCTAAAGGGTATTTATATGCCAAAGTGTCCTTCAAAAAAAATTTGAAGGGTATAGACACTTGTGTAGAGTCCTTAGAAAGATTGCCAAAGGGCATGTTTGAGTAGTTCAAAGGGAGCACTAGAAGAAAGTCCATAGAAGGATGGTTTGGAAAGTCTATAGAAGAATGGTTTTGAAGAGAGAAAATAAAATGCTTGAAGGAAATGCCTTTGAAGGAATTGTCCAAGAAGAATGATGACTATATGGACATCAAATTCAAGATGATGGAATAATCATTGGTGTTCAAATAAGAGGATTCAATGTAGATCTAAGGGCTCACATTATTCATCTACCAAAGCCCATCATAGGGTTCATCTCACCATTGGTTAGACTATGATCCATGTCATTTATGATGGCTAATCAAAAGAAGCAAAATACTTGGTCAAGTTGGAATGAGTTTCAAAGGATTCTAACAAATACCATGGAGGTATACATGTAGACTTCAGGTGATACCTCTCTAAGGCCAAATAGAATGAAAGTGACTTTTCTCCACACCATTACACATCTTAGTGAGCCATTGGGAAGCTATTAGGCATCAGGACAAATCTACAATAAGTGGACTCTCATTTGCATAACTGATTGATGTCATTACCCAATTCAAAAATATTTGTTTCTACTAGTGCAACTATTGGGAAAGCATCTTTGAGAGAGCAAGCTAGCTGCGTAACCACTAGAGGTGACATGGATCAATCAAATGGCCTGAATGAGCATCACTAGTAAAGATGGTTTTAGCTAAATATGGATACTTTTAACAGATTGATTCCTTCTCTTGGTGCCAACAACATCCTCCTCTCTCTTCCTCTTAGTTATAAATATATCCCTTGGGATAGTGTAAAAAGGGGAACACACAGAGTACGACAAAGCCCTGTTGAAATGTTATCCTACCTTTAAGCATTAATACAAGTCTTTTTCTTTGAAGTTCTAAGTAATTGTCTGAGTGTGTAAGTGATGTATAGTGACAATAAGTGATGGTTTTCATCTTTTTGTCCTTTGTCCTTCATGCCTGAGTAAGGGTTCTAGGTCTAAAGGGTCATATAGCGTACGTCCAAGTGTGTTAAATTTTTGCATGTGTATAACTATTCTTGGAATGTATAGGTTGTCTTTCAGTTCATTTACCTTGTGTCATTTCATACATCTCACCTCTATACTGAAATACTTATGTTAGAATCTTTGGAGCTTAGAAATAGTCTGTGTATCTTGATGTGTCATGTAATATGGTATGATGTTTATGTGGAAGATAATCTTGGTGCATCACCATTCTTATAATAGGGTTTCTTTATGTAATTTCTAACTCTTTTCCCTTCTATCAAACTAGTCTAGGTAGAGTTTGTTTTTCATAGATACATTCAGGGAGCTTTCCCTTTAAATCTAGAGGTTCATTTCCTCTACAAGTATACCCACATGCCTAGAAATGTTCCAACATTGTATAAATATGGAAGAAGATTAAACACTCTCTTTTAGGGTGCAAGATTTGGAGACAATAGCTCATACATAACATAACACAACATCATCTAAATAATAACCACTATCATACACATTATATCATCATAACCACAATCACATGACAATCAGCATGACATCTCATAATCAACCTCATGAATCACATAAGCATAATGATCATAGTCAACAACATGCTCCATAACATAATTTTACCCATCATAAATATCATCAACACAATCATTGTAATCAAATCCAACCATAACATTGTAACAAAATCATCATGCCTACACTAACATTTCATCAAGAAAATAAGACAACATGCCATAATCATAAAATAATCCATGTACATGATCATAAAGTTAGAATATCATAAAATAACATGATACAACATGCTTTATGTCTCTCTCACTCTCATTAGTACATCTCACATCTATGACATGTAAGCCGGTATCAAAATACATATATACATATCAAAAAATAATGTACATCATATAAGTGTCATCATGGGCCTATGACACCAAAACTAGAACCACCTACACCTTCTCCACCATCTGGTGGTGTACCCCCTGATGTACCTCCCTATGTTGAAATCATTACCCACTGATCCACTGTAGCCAATGATGGTCCCCCTGCTAGGCTAGTCATGTACTAACCATATCTCATAGTATCAAGTAATTAGGTGAATACAATTGACTCATAGTATCTCAACTCCTCAATAGTAGATGTATATCGCATCCTCAAAACTATGTTAGGAGCTCTTCCTCCTCTTTTAGCCATCACCCCTACCCTCTTCCATAAATTATCTCTCTACTGAGTTACCATTGCAAGGTTGGCCCTTACCTAGTCTTGCTCACCTATCATAGTGGCAACCTATCACTATAAGGTGGTAATTTATGCCTGAAAAGCAATCACTTGGGCATATGCCACTAAAAGGATTGCCACCATCTGCTCACCTATACCCTATACCTATGTAGGATCCACATCCATAGGTCCCTACCCATCATCCCCCCAACCAAAATCTATAGCTACATATCTAGTCTGATACCACCTTGTACATCTCTCTATGGAACTAGCATCATTAATAAGAGCTCTAACTAGTAGCTCCTCAAAATCAACCAAACCCTCCTTTGACTATGGCTCAAGCAAATCTTAATCTGCATCCCCCCTCCTATAGTGTGTAAAACTTTGAGGTATATCCTATAACAACTCGAAATGTCTCTGAACTCAATTTATAAGGATCTACTTTGTCTCCCCTTCTTGCCTATTATTCACCCATCACCATCTCTATAATGATAGTGTATGGTACTTGTACCCTCTTCATATCAACCAATCCAAATATGGCCTCTATATGATATTGGTAGTAATCAAACCCTCCAACTAATCTTGGAACCACTCCACATCTATGGCTCCACCACCAACCCCTGATAATGCTAGATCCTTGTGTTGTTACATAAAACTGACTATGTACTCAACATGTGCAAATCCATCCCATCAGAGTCCAACTGGTCTCAACACCTATATGTGCTCATATGCCTAGTAATGGAACACAAACCCAATGTTGATGTCGTATCATTTCCTCACTCTAAAATCTTAGAGATCCCTATAAATCTGTACAAGTAGTAATGGGGCCCATCTAAATACTACTCCCCTAATAGCATCTTTGTCAAAACTTCTAATAGTAAACTCAAGAATCAACCACTATTTAAATTAGAATAGTGAAATAGGATATACCAATCATCATCATAGTAATCAAACACCTATCATCTGAAGTCATTTGGTATAATGTCCCATAGCACAATCCTCTTATATGGAATTTGGCCTCCTACCATTTATCACCATATATCCACTCCATAAAATAATCTCGCTCATCACTCTCTATGTGGTATATTAGCTCACCCTAAATCAGTAGCCACGTGATCTTGTGGATGTCTTCTAGTAAAATTGACATCTCACCAATCAGGAGTAAGAAGGTGTTTGTGGTTAGGTCCCATCTCTTTATGAGGGCCATAATCATCGATGCATCTCATGGTAAGGGCTAGTAATGTTGCATGGCCCATAGGCCAACCACTTCCATTTTCCTCCACACACATCCATCATTTTATCTTGGTAAGTCCACAAATATCTTAGGGACCTAGTCCCTCATCTAGATCCACTCGCGTGTCTGCATAGCAATCCAAAATTGTTACTATTTTTATGTTAACCTTTAGTACTTACCATTTACCCTCTAATATTTATCTAAGACCTATTCTTTCCCATTTTCAACCCCTTTAGGACCTCATAACCCAAGTCTTTCACCTTTTTTTGAAACACATGTCATCTAACCCACCTTACTAACCCATGTTTTTGACCTCTTACACCTCTCTAACTCTATTACATTCAACCCTTTCATCAACACCTATCTTTTGAACCCTTTTTGCCTTGATTACATTTGTGGTTGGCCCTTTTTTTAGCCAACTATTGATGGTTCAAGGAATCATCAATAGTTTTAGGGCCATATTTAACCCCCCACATCAACCATCAATGGTTAGGATCTAACTCTTGATGGTTATTGTGTGTAAATGTCAGTGGTAAAACCCTACCACCTCTTCCTCTAAAAACCCCAAATCTACTATCCAAATTAGTTAAGGATCATACAATCCTTACAAATATAGTACTTAATTACCTTAAATCCTAATTCCCCTTTATTTTGATCCTCATTTTATCAAATTCCCCTTGATCTAAACCTAGGGCATCACAACCTATCTCTATTATTTTCCCTCCCCCATTTCCTCCTTTTCTACTTTTCCTAGCATTATTTACCTTTTCTAATCAATAACTTATTCTTATTTTATCTAATTGAAGATAGAACCTACCTCATTCCACATTCAATGTCATTGTTAGAGCCCCTTACCCTGACTCAACTATGTCTTCATCGCCCATCCATCGCTCTCACTTGCCCTCACCTACTTAACAATCTCCACCTTAGCAAGTTCTAAGCTCCAAGTAATTATCTAAATCGTTCAAGCACTATAAACTCTTCACCAAAGTCAATATGTGAAAATGACTCTTTACTTTTCTTTTTTACCTCACAAAATTTTAATGTTTTACCCTAACCATCGATGGTTACCCCTAACCGTCAATGGGTAAGGCACCCTAACCATCCACGATTAGGTTTTCTCTCTTTTTTTCCTTTTTCCTCTTACTTTCCTCACCAACCCTTTCCCCCTTCAACTTACCCTTTTTCCTAGAAATATATCTATCCTGAAGCTCTTTTGAATAATCGAGTCTAGGGAACTATGTAGGTAGCATCCACTTACCTTGTGTAGTCAGAGTCAGCTCATCCACCTCTCCAACCCAACCCTACCCCTCTTACCTCACCTCATCCTCAATGTTTTTTATTTTGGCTAGATCTTTTGCATATTTTGCACCCATGTTACATTGTCATTTGAACATTTTGAACATTTTTTACTAAGTTGACCATTTTATTTTTTCACCACCTCGTGCATGACCTAACCATTCAGGTTATTTTGTGGGAGCACTTCTTCACCTCGATATCGACAACCTACCAAATTTTGTCTAGATAGCTTGATAGGCCTAACTCAATCAATTATGACCAATATTATAGACCTATTACCCTCTTTTGTCTTTTTATCCCTCAAACTTATTTTACAACTTTGGCAAATTTAATCATTGCATGAAATTGATATCGCTCTTTATCACTTTTTATACATGAGTTCACATCTCTGCAACCAATTTAACCACCTTATTTCATCTATCAAACCATGACCTGATTTCCATGTAATTCAATCATAACTTGGTTCAAGGGGGGTACCTCTTCTCATGTCTTAGGGCAATCAGACCTAGACCTTGACCAGCCTCCTATTTTTGTTATGCAACTTACCCAAAGCTACACAATAAAAAGGGGCAAAATGTAGACACCTAAAAACCACACATGATAGTTTCTAGTTTCACCCTACCCTCAGACCAATAGCTAAAATAATTTATGAACCTAACTTTACTAAACCAATTTTTAATTCACCCTTTAATTACCTTTGTTTACCATTTTTCCTATAGACCCACGAACCATCGACGGTTACCCTTAACCATTGATGATTAGGACCCACCTTCAGCTTTCAAACTTTAAAGCATGTTAGATAGTTGTGTGAGATTAGAAACTTAAAAAATGGAAAATAATATATAAAATGAAGCTTTTAAATCTATGAAAATAGGCAACTTTACCCTTGATCAAATTAATAACTTCTTGCATCCCATTTAGTAACTTCTGCGTATAAAATAAGTAGAGTAAGAGAAAGGGATCATCAATTATCAAGTATTTAAGCTTTCTTACAAGTATTCAACATCCATATCAGTGAGTGAACATCATCATTTGAGATCTCTAACTCTATCAAAATCACTCTAGAAGGCCTGAAGCATCATCACTCTGGCCACATCACTCCAGACTTCTTCCACTTGGTTATAGGTATTTTTCACTTGTGTTATTTATCTATTTTCAATACCATTACCTTACCTAATCCACCAGTACCTCATTTTCTACTTTTTAGCCTTGTATCCACCTTTTTTTTCCCAAATCCCCAATCTATACTCTTTGATTTATTCACTTCCATGTTTATATAAGAAACCATCGATAGTTTACCCTAATCATCGATGGTTTACCTCAATCATTGATGGTTTACCCTAACCACTAATGGTTTGCCTTAACCATCAATATTTTACCTCAACCATTGATGGTTTACCCTAACCACCAATGGTTCCATATGGTAGTATTTTCCAATAAGCAATTTCCACCCTTCTGCCTCCAATCAAACCCCACTTTCTGTTTCTTTCTCTAATCAGAGGACCCTTCCTTATTTTCTGAACCAGGCCCCAATCATTTTAGCATCTAAATTTGATAATTTTATTTAATAATCAAGTTATCACTTAATTTATAACATGCATTTATTTTCTTATCATTGAGTGAAAATATCATCTTTTATCATTTCAGACTTGATTATTATAAAACTAGATTGGCATCCTCTTATTAAGCCTTGTGCTTCTTGGATCTAGCATACACTAGGCAGTCCACTCAACCAACCATCTAAAAACCCCCTTTCAATTATTTGTGCTACTTATAGGTTATTCCTTCTTAGCCAAAGAGGAGTTCTCACTTTCATCTAGATTCACATGTGCATTCTACCAGGTATTCTTCTACACACCCTAATCACTAGATTTCTTTTATTTACTTTCAAATTTAAGAAATGAGAAAAATAAACTAAAACACATGCACATTATTTGGTTTTGGCCACTCTATTATGGATCTTATCTTTGTTGGATCCAATGAAATACTATTTTTAAAGATAATATGTCCTAGATGTTGTGCTTTCTTTTATAAAAATGCATGCTTAAATAACTTGCCATACAACTTGTGCTTTCAAAAATGTTGTAAAACTAGTTATAGATGTTGTGGGTGTTCTTCCTCATCTTTTGAATAAATGAGGATGCCATCTAAAAATACCAAAAAAAAACAATCCAGGTAATCTCTAAACACATTGTTAATAATATTCATAAATGTTGTTAGAGTATTTGTCAATCCAAATGGTGACACTGTGAACTCATAGTGCCCATCTCAAGTTCTAAACACTAATTTGGGAATATACTCCTTATATATCCTCAATTGATGATACCATGGTCTAAGATCAATCTTAGAAAATACTATTTCCCCTCATATTTGATCAAAGAGATCATCAATGCATGGTAATGGCTATCTATTCGTGATTATTTCTTTATTCAACATCCTGTAATCTATACACAAATGAAGAGTGTCATCCTTATTCTTGATGAAGACAACTAGTGCACCCCATGGTGACACACTTGGTTGAATTAGCCATTTCAATAACAACTCTTAAATTTATGCCTTTAACTCAACCAATTCAGTGGTTATCATTATGTATGATGCCTTAGACTGTAGTTTTGACCCATGTATGATATTAATTGAAAAATCAAACTCACACCAAGGTGGCAATCCTGGTAATTCTTATAAAAACACATCATGAAAGTTTATTAGAAAAAGATAATCTTCAATGGATGGTTCCTTAGACTTTTCCATCTCATTTATTTTAATGATAAATGCTTGACATCCCTTCTTTTGAGATTTTTTTAGTTGAATTATATAAATCTAACTTAGTTTCAACTCCCTTTTCTCACACTAAAGTTGTGTCTAATTTTTGAAATCATTTTGACACTCAACCTTCTTCAGATAATAGTCAACCTTGGATTTATGTTTTGCAAGCCAATTGACTCCTAGTATCACATCATATGACCCCAATGGTGCTATAAAAAGATCCATTATAGTAGTGAATTTAAGAAACCTAATATCCACTTCAACTAAACACTTGTCACCTTTAACCTTTGACTCATGACCATACTATACCGACCATACATTTGCCATAACTCCATCTTTTCTAGGTAATTTACTAAGCATTCTAGGAGCAATGAAACATTATGTAGCTCCCATGTCAATTAAAATAGAAACTGAATGAACAAACAAAATATCTAACAATTATATAGATGAAGGTTGATACTTAGCCTCATAATTGTCAACAGTTGCATGGATCCACTACTAGAACATACCTTGATAAGAAGTAGAACCCTTGTTCTTTGACTTGTCTTGAGAATGTTCTCTAGCAAAATGGTCACCTCCACATATAAAGCAACCTCCAACAATTTCTTTCTTGTTAGACCATTAGTTTCCCTTAAAACCACCCTTGAAACTATTACCAAGTTTTTTGTTCCCTGATCTACTATTAAACTTGGCATTATAAATCTTGAACTGACCCTTGGAGTCTCCACTCCTTTACTTCCATTTTTTCTTTTTAAAAGCTAGTTTAGAACTTCGAATCTTCTTTTTAAACTTATCTTTGACTTAGGTAAGAGATTTTAGTTTATGTTCCTACTTGACTACCTTCTTGAACACCTGATCCATGGTAGATGGACCATGCACTTATACTTCACAACCAATTTGGGGTTTTAATCTCATGATGAATTTATTGATTCTAACCTCTCATCTACTTGGTATTGAGGTACATAAAGAATCTTGGTGAATGGCTCCCAATATTCATTCACTGATAAATCCCCTTACTTAAGATTCTAAAAATATGTAAAATTTTGATAAAATTATAGTTATAGAAGCCATTATGGCCTAAAAATCATCACAAACTATTCCCAAGTGGTGGTGGTTGAGTTAAAGTTCATCTCGAGCTTCTTTTTTGCCCACCAAGTTATTGTTTTACCAACAAGCTGATAAACTCTCCAAACTACTTTTTTGACTTCATAATAATTCTAAATCTTGAAATATTCATCCATTTTTATTAACCAAGCTTCAAATCCATCTCCCAATACATTTCCATCTAACTTAGGTGGATTTACCTTTTTCAAATCCCATTCCAACTCTATAGCTACTAGAGCTCTCACATCCTATGGCACATCATCATGGCTCTGATCTTAAATATTTTCCTAATCATCAAGATGATCTTTAGGTTCCTCCTAAGCATTCTCCTCTTTATGCCCATGTACTTCTTATTATAAGGCCATGATTCAGTCTCTACTCTCTTACATGGTCATGAGGATTTCAAACTGATTTAGATCAATAGGGGGTTCCATATTCAAAGTACCCTCACCTCCTAGTCTAGTGTGCACCATTGTTCTTCCTACTTATTAGGAGACTAATTTCTCATTAGCATACACATTAATTCCTAGATTTTGAGTCTCAACTTTGATACCACAATGAAATAACCCCACTAGGTTTTACTAGAATATAATATTATTTTTTTAATTAATTATACATATTCATCATATAAATTTCACCATGAGAAATCTAATTAATGATATTTAACTAAATGTATTCATTTATTTAACCAATAGGTTTATATCTAATTCACTTAGCTAAGGATCACTATGAAAATATATAACAATCAAGAACAATGTTGAGAAAATAATAAATACTGCATCTAAATCATTAATGAAATAGTATAAATTCAACCATGACTGATATAACATTATAACCATTGTTATATAACTATGATGAATAAATATTAAAATTTTAAAAAATAAATAATATCTCAAATAATAAAACATGATACAAAGCTCCATGGAGCATGAGTCTCCATGACTCAAGTATCAATCTATAATCTCAAGTGTAGTCTCTAGTGTAGTACTCCAACTGGGAGGGAGAGCATCATATGAACACTTTTACACACCAACCATAGACCATATATCCCCCACACTAAATCTCAACAAGGGAATGGCCCTCTTTTCATGGATGGATAGATAATGATAGTGTAGGAATCCAAAGTGACAAACTAGAACCCGTGTGTTGAATATATCTAATACATAATGTGTATCATAAATAAATCCATTCTAACATGATATCGCACAAATATGAAAACTATATCAACATTTGAAATGAAAATGTTTAATCAAAACATTACTTTGGCCAAAGTTTTTAATAATTAATTATCTCTAGGATCAGTCAATTTCATACACACCACTCAATCAGATTACTCCTCATCTTGCATTGGTGGTGTTAATTAAGCCGGTGGAATCCATCCACTTCTTATTTAGTGTTATGAATATGAGATTCAGTTAAAATATATAATAATATAAAAACTAATAGATTCATTCAAAATATTTCCCTTTAGTTGATAAAAATAGGCTAAGTACAGAAATATTAAATACATACATTTAATCTGTCAAATGTAATGTACTAAATTCAATATCATCTAGTTTGTCAAATGTAATGTACTAAATCTAATATCATATAGTTTATTAATAAATAATAAATAGAATAAAAAATAGTCCTAAACATACCATTTGGGTATTGATTTATCTAGACTACCAATTACTTTAATCACAATGAACTTATAATGTTATTTCATCTCTGAAATAAACATTATAACACAGACTTATATATTTGTTCGTATTCCACATATAAAAAAAATATCGTCTAAGACATCATAATATGCTTTATATTTAAAACTCATAAATACCTTAATTTAATGTTTTAATACAAACATTAAAATATATCCAATCACCCATATTCACACATTATGATTATAATGTTTTCAAACATAACACAATTGTGATCTTATATACATACATACATACATATAATAATAATAATCAGATTCATAACATAGACAAAAACCATGTATTTTATAGCATGTATATGTATATTTTTATAACTCTCAAATTCATTTTCAAAATAGTACAAATATTTTATTATATACGATATATTATAAGAAGACATCCACTGTCTAATGACTTAGAGTATTCCATATACGTAACATATACATCTAGTTAATAAAATAGCCCCATATCCCCTTTTATAAACCAGATAAAACCCCATATACTTGTATAACTAAAAACACATAAAATTTCATGCGATTCACACTATACACACAACCAACCATTTATACCATTTATGTTAAATCAAATTACTCAAATCAATAGACTCAATTTAACATTTAAATTAAATACATATGATCAAACATACATTCATTCATTTTATGTCTATCAATGAGAATTATATGTCTATGTATCACAGTATTGAAGTTACAAAGTCCATAAAATAGTACAATTTATAACCAAATACCAATCCATATTTATTTATAATATCAAACTTGATTTATAGAGAGACTACGAACTCAAAATTAATTATTTTTTCTAGAATTACATACTCCTAATATATATATATATATATATATATATATATATATATATATATATATATATATATATATATAATCGCATACCTAGTCTTTTCACCAATTATGCTAGACTCTTACTCAAACCATAGACAAATCTGAATAAACAATAATACACAGTCATAGCTACTGATCCAAAAACTCTACAATTAAAATTGAAGTGCAAATAGTTTATCTGGATACTTTAATAACTCCCTTTATTAATCATTTGCATTCTTCTAAATTTCAACTAAACTTGTAAAAATGATAAGAGTTAGCGAAAAACACAGTTTTTAAAAAAATGGATTGAAGTTGTCTGTGACTTGTACTTTCATTCAACATTTAACCATTTTTAATAACATTGTGCTATAATTGTCAAAATTTGAATCACTTGCATGAGTTCATTTACTAATTAAAATCAAATCAGCAAATTGAAACAATAGCATGCAGCAAATGACAATTACCAAAAACACAAAATGTGATAATGGAGTTCGGCTCAACAATTGACTCCTACGTCTCTGGGTTCACCCAATGAGTGGACCGTTTCCATTAATGGCACTTCAAACACCTAGAAACAATAAACAACTTTCCTACAAGCTGATATCTCAATGGAAAAATTCACCTTCACCGTGACTGATTCAAGCCCGGCACCTTCAAATTTTGTGAGTCTTCATAAACCCCTGCAAAGTTACTCCAAAAGTCCTAAAAATCTCCTCTCAGGTTTGAAAAATACTCATCCAATATGTAAATTGGCTAAACAGAGTATTAAGACTGTGTAATATGGCCTAAGAATGGATAAAAATCCATTTACATAAGCTTACCAAAGCTTTTACAAGGTCTCGGTCTTTTAAAATTAAAAACACAGTCAAATTTTTTTTATGCATTTCAAATAGAAATTTGTGACTTTATACTCAGTTTGAAACCCATGGTTTAATGGCTAAGCCTCCAACCTTTTTGCCACAAGGTGAGGGGTTTGAATCCATGGGTTTAGGCATCTCCACATAATCCATCTTGCATTATCCCACATGTGTGGGTCTAGAGGATTAAGTAAGGCTTATCAAAGCCTTCGACTACCATTTCCACCATGGGTTTATCCCACATGCAATGATTTTAGGATAGGACTAGGATTTAAAAAGCCTTTGACCACCCACTTATCACATGGATTCAGCCACATAAGAATCCTTGAGCTTGGTCTTTCCTTCGAGGGCTCGCCACATGACCTACCATAAGACCCTGCAGACTCACAAAAGAGCTCTATTACTCCCTCGAACTGATCTTCCTCAGGCTTGCCACCTTGCTTAGGCTTCATGGCAATGAACTATCCTTCAAAATCAACTTGGACCATTGAGTCATCGAGCTCTCCAAAGGACTCACCATATGGCTCGATCAATGAACTTATCTCACAAGCTTAGTCACTCAACTCCACTTGGCATAAAATGTGACATGGCAAGATGAGTCACTATAGTGACATGGCATATTGATGACATGGCATAATCATCAAGAAGGCCAAGGTAGCCCTCCAAATGAGTGTCTTGACCCTCATTGAGGGCCCCTAGTGAGTCAATAACGGGGCCCCTTTTTTTTCTCGACGAACCGCTGTCAAAGACTGGAGTAAAACATCAAACCAATTTTTTGCAAACCTTTCAATCTACCAAGTGTCAACCTCTAATAGGTCCTCATTCAAAATGTCCAAAAAACATTGAAACACATGCCACATGTTGCATTGCTTCATTCAATCTTGCGACATTTATCGACCATCTTCAATCGGCCATAACAGGAGCTCCTGAGCTCGGATTTACATTCTGAAAAATGTGCCAAAAAGCTCTAAAAGAGATCTACAGTGTGCCACCACTAAAAATATAAATTGGAACCACTATCAAAACCCAATTTCTGATCACACCTCCCAAATGGAAGGCTTTTGGTCTCCAAAAGTCCAATATCCCCTGAAACTGCAAACTAGTATACTGCATCCATGAAAATAAAACCCAATCATAGAAAGAGATATAAAAAATTTCATTAAAATGATTCAAAATCAAACTACAAAAATGCCTAATCCAAAAGGCATGAGTAAGTGAGTCTGCAACTTCCAAAGTGATTACAAAACATCAAACTTCCTGCCCAAATGTCACATCCTATAAAGTGGTGAATTGCCAAAAACTAGAACAACTCCCAATGTAACTGCAAGACAATATTATAATGCCAAAAACATACAATTAATGTTGTAGGCATGTTGAAATGCATTTCCCTGAATGGGCCTTACAATGCTAAGCAAAATGCAAACAACCAAAAGTGTATGCTGCCTATCATCTAAACATGCCCAAAGGGTCTTAAAAAATGCATCTAAACATCTCTGTGCCAAAATAGATACATTCAAAATAGCAGTCTCTCTATCAAATGATGTAAGGAAACAACTCACAACATCACTTTGCTATATCCCCAACTATTTCAAATGAGTTAATGTCTTATCCACTATTAGACTACCCATACAGTATATTTTGGATATAAAAAACTTAGAGTTTATCATAAAGTGAGAATTGAAAAACTTCATATGGTAAATTTGTTTTGAAGTATTCCCACCAAATCTAATCTACATCTATCAAAGCTTGTTCATTCCCTTAGGTGAATTATTAACCATGTTTTGCAAAAAAGAATGTAGTGATAATCCACTTAACCAATTCTTTCTTCCTAGTGAAATTGATTATCTCTGTGGATTCATTATAAATTGCATACTTTATCAATTTGGGCTTTTCCATATGTAATTGAAATTTTTTTTTGACTTAACCTCTTAAATGCATTTTCATTTATAGGTTTTACCTTATCCTGGGTTGTATTGTTAACTACATTATGGATTGAATAGCTTCATTAACCTTAGTGAGAGGTTTGTAAATCATTTTAGTTTTAACATTACTTGAATGTGAAGATAAATGAAGCTTAAAAAATCTATCAATCCTATGTCCACTCACTTTACAATGAGTGCAAACATCTTTCTTAGGTGAGGGTCCCCTTTTGCGAATTCCCAACTTAACATAAGAATGGTCTTTCAAACATGCAAGCTGCTTAAACAAAGCATTTCGTTTCCAACAAGTCTTAGCACTATGGTTATTCATCCCACAAAAAGTGCATGGAAATGATTGCATTATCTTATGTACATTATATCCAAACTTCTTAAAAGTATCAACTAGATCAGAAGATTTAGTGTAAGAATCAGGAGGTGGAATCTCAACACCTTTTTTTGCCTTTACACTTTTGAACTAGTGGCCTAGAACCTTCACTATTGGAATCTTGTATTCCTTTAGCCATAGAAGAAACTTCTCCATCATCCACCTGCACACTAGTATAACCTAAACCTGCATGAAGAGGTCTATGCTCGACTTGTATTGGGTTAGTAATTCCTTGGCCATTTAGACCAAGTCCTTCTCCATTATAACCCATTTTAAACAATGATTTAGATCCTATGCCCTTAGTGTATCTTTTGAAATCGCCAAAAATAATATTACTAGAATCTGAATCTAAAATGGTAGAAGAAGATGAAGATTCCTGTGGTGAAAAACTTACAGTGCACTCAGTCATATTTTTTGCATCTGAAGTAGAAGGCTTTATCTTTTCACACTCACCACATTGCAATCTAATCAAGAGCTCATCCTTGGATTTGAGCTCCAATTTTAACTTTTCCACTGTTAGGTTGTGGAGCTAAAAGCTTCACTATATGCAAACATGGAGGAGGTTGTTGAGTGTCACAGTCACCAGCATCGGTCAAGCCAACTGACGTCGGTCAAGGGTGAACAAAAGGGAAACTGACATCGGCAAAATTTGGCCAACGTCGGTCATCTCCAGTCAGACAGGGACCGATGTCGCTCACCTGTGTGGTTCTAAAACTGCTCGTTGCATGAACAATTAGTTTGTTAAACCGGTTGTTTGCATGTATAGGCTATTTTGAGTCTTGAGCTACGTGTCTAATTATTGTAAATTAGAATTCTAAGTTATTATTTAGTATGGGATCTATTTATAGACCCATTGGCATGTATTGTAATAAGATCAATAGAGGAAGGCAAGGTAGATCCTTCCAATTGTAAGAATAGGTTGATCTGCAGGTTGTGCAAGATCAGGAAGAAGTTCTACATGGTACGTAAGATCATTTGAGTTGCAAGTTGTTGCAATTTCATGAGAGATCTGCTTGAAGTACTTTTGAGTGCTTGGTACTAGTAGTGTTATTACTAACTAGTTGGAGGTGAACACCAACTCTGTGTTTGAGTTGTGTGTTGGGACCATTTTTGGTAGGAGAGTGAACTCTTGAGGGAAAGAGATCTATACATCTGAGAGGTGTGGAAGATTGTGGCATCTTCATTGTATTTCCTTCTAGCATGAGTATTAATACAAGATTGTGTATTGTCTCTCATATTCTGTGTCATTTGTGAATTCTAGTTACTTGTTAATTCTGGTATAATTCCGTGTTTAGTTGCTTATACAAGGTAATCATATGTGCTCTTATTGAGGAGTAAGATCCTGACAAGTTGGAATTAGAGCATTTATGTTCGAGATCCCTTATCAAGTGGTATCAGAGCTTTTGGTTGGGTTACTAATAGGTTGTATCAGATCTGGTTAGTGTTTGTTGATTACAGGTCACTCACAGGGGTTTTTGTTTGAGTGGGAGTATAGCAATGGCAGAAGAAAGTAAGCTACGAATGGAGAAGTTTAATGGCAAGAACTATCAATTATGGAGGATGCAGATAGAAGATTATTTGTATCAAAAAGATTTGTACTTACCATTGGGTGGGGTTCAATGCAAGCCCATGGATATGAAGGATGAAGAATGGGAGGTTCTTGATCGAAAGGCTCTGAGATCTATAAGGTTGAGCCTTGCATCGTCTATGATTTCCAACTTATCATAGGCTAAGACAACGGTAGAGTTAATAGAATCTTTGGCAAATTTATATGAAAAACCCTTAGCTTTGAATAATGTATTTCTTATGAAGCAATTATTTAATTTGCAAATGTTGGAAGGTGGATCTGTACATAGTCATCTTAGTGATTTCCATGGTTTAGTAAACCAGTTAAATTCAATCAATATTGTTTTTAATGATGAAATTAAGGCTCTCTTAATCTTATGCTCATTACCTGAAAGTTGGGAGAGTTTGGTAATGGCAGTTAGTAATACTGCGTCTACTTCAAAAATCTTAAAAGTGGATGATGTTGTGAGTGTAATCTTGAATGAAGAAATTTGTAGGAAAAGCACAGGTGAATCATCAGGGAATGCTTTGAGTGTTGAAATTAGGGGAAGGCAAAGAGATAAGATCGAGCATGGGAGATCAAGGTCAAAGATAGGCAAGAGATCCAAGTCCATGAATGGCAGAATAACCTGCTGGAAATGTGGAAAGCAAGGGCATATAAAGAGAGATTGTTGGTTGGTTGAAGATCAGTAAGAAGGAACTGAAGAAGCAGATGTTACCAGTATTATTGCAGGTATTGTTGCACAGGATGCTCTGGTATGTTCCTTGGATAAAGTAGAATCTTGGGTTTTAGATTATGGTGCCTCTTTCCATGCATCCCCAAATAGGGAATTTTTTCATGAGTATGTCTAGGGAGACTTTGGAGAAATTTATTTAGGGGATGGTAAGCCTTGTCAAATGGTTGGCAAAGAGAAAGTGAAGCTGAAATTACAGACAGGCAACACATGGGTGTTGAAGGAGGTCATGCATATCCCAGTCCTGAAGCGGAATTTGATTTCTGTTGGAAATATGGGTGATGAGGGTTGCACAGTAACTCTCACAGCAAACTCTTGGAAAGTTTCCAAGGGTGCACTTATTGTAGCAAGAGGTAAGAAAGTAGGTACGCTTTATCTATCTACTTGTATTACTTATTCTCCTTCTGGTTTATCTACTTCAGTTGTAGATTCGAAGATGTGGCTTAATAGGCTTGGTCACATGAATAAGACTGGGATGCATGTTCTTGAGTCAAAGAGTATGCTTTTGGATCTGAAAAGCATAGATTGAGATTTTTGTAAGAAAAATAAGAAAGTGACGTTTCTTGAGAAATCTGATGTTCGTGACAAGAACAGGAAAGCCTTGGTTTTCAAAGAGAAGATGACGGATAGAGATCAGTGCAAGGGGCTGAAGAATTCTTAGGAGAGCAAGGCTGATATGGACAGGGTTTTGATCCAAAAGGAGCTTGTAGTTAAAAGTCATCACTCACAAGTAAAACATAGAGACCGATGTCGGTTAGAAAATCGACGTTGGCATCCAAATAGAGACTGATGTCAGCTATGTGTAGCTAGATGTTGGTGACTCTGGACAAATAAACACTGGCATCAATCAGGGGGAACTGACATTAGCAATGAGGCAGTTGCATGGAATCAACGTTGGTC
The DNA here is from genome assembly GCA_037957365.1 of Torreya grandis. Taxonomy (NCBI): domain Eukaryota; kingdom Viridiplantae; phylum Streptophyta; class Pinopsida; order Cupressales; family Taxaceae; genus Torreya; species Torreya grandis. Next base: position 1,654,797 of record JARHVA010002506.1, read on the forward strand.
AGGTGCAGACTGAGATGTGACCGGCATCGATCACTGAGACAGATTTTGGGCAAACAACAAGCTGTCAAGGAGTCTCAAGCTCCCATATGGAGGACTAAAAGGGTAAGTAAGCCTCAAATTCATCATTTCCCTTCTTTACACTACTTGTTGCTCACTGATGGTCAAGAACCAAGAAGTTATTAAAGAAGCAGAGCAGGTAGAATCCAAGAAATAGTGGGAGCTTGGCATGGATGAAGAATGTGATTCCTTGGAGAAGAACCAAATGGGAGTTTTTTGGTGGAGTTTCCGCTGGAAGAAAGCACTAAGAGACGAATGGATTTTTAGGATAAAGAAGAGCGGGAATGGACACGTGAGATGGAAGGCTAGGGTATATGGTCTTGACTAAGCTGCAAGACAATGAAGGTTTGACCATTGTGTTTCTCTTTACCAGGTTGGATAATATTAGCTACATTATCCTATTACTATATTGTGTGCTTGTTGCAGGGTTACACATACAGGGAGTTGTTGAACTAAAGGTAAAGTTAGTTCAAAGGTGTGTCATGAGGAATCTGGGAGCAGCAAGATTCTTTGGCATGAGTGTGTTCTAGGGACATGGAAGGTCACAAGTTGACTTTGTCTTCAGATGATTGTGTGAAACCAGTTTGCACGCCAATGGTTGGATAGTTCTATGAACAGTGTCCTGATTCACATGATGAGGTTGAGTACGTGTACTAAACTTGAGATTTCCCAAGCAGTGGGAGTTGTCAGCAAGTTTGGAGCCAATCCAGGAAAGAAGCACTGGAGGGTAGTTCAATGGATTCTTAGATATCTGAGAGGGACCAACAGTAGGTATACATGTTATGCAGGATCAAGCACTTCTCTACATGGGTTTGTAGAATCGGATGTGGCAAGGTGATTTGGATGATAGGAGGTGCACCACAAGATTTGTGGTGGTTGGTCTTCAAGAGTGATCTTGAAGAGGGATACAATGCCAGGAAACAAACTAGATGATGTACAGGTATAGGTACAGGTGCATCTATTTATCTCCAAGTGGGAGATTGTTAGGTTGTGGAGCTAAAAGCTTCACTGTATGCAAACATGAAGGAGGTTGATGAGTGTCACAATCACCGACGTCAGTTAGGGGTGAACGGAAGGGCAACTGACATCAAAAAAAATTGGTTGATGTCGGTCATCTCCAGTTAGACAGGGACTGACATCGGTCCCCTGTGCGGTTCTAAAATTGCTCGTTGCATGAACAGTTAGTTTGTTGAACTGGTTGTTTGCATGTAAAGGCTATTTTGAGTCTTGAGCTGTGTGTCTAATTATTGTAAATTAGAAGTCTAAGTTATTGTTTAGTATGGGATCTATTTATAGAGCCATTGGCATGTATTGTAATAAGAGCAATAGATGAAGGCAAGGTAGATCCTTCCAATTGTAAGAACAGGTTGATCTATAGGTTTTGCAAGACCATGAAGAAGTTCTACATGGTAAGTAAGATCATTTGAGTTTTAGGTTGTTGCAAGTTCATGAGAGATCTGCTTGAAGTACTTTTGAGTGCTTGGTACTGGCAGTGTTATTACTGACTGGTTGGAGGTGAACACCAACTCTGTGTTTGAGTTGTGTGTTGGGACCATTTTTGGTAGGAGAGCGAAATCTTGAGGGAAAGAGATCTGTACATCTGAGAGGTGTGGAAGATGGTGGCATCTTCATTGTATTTCCTTCTAGCATGAGTATTAATACAAGATTGTGTATTGTCTCTCATATTCTGTGTCATTTGTGAATTCTAGTTACTTGTTAATTCTGGTATAATTTTGTGTTTAGTTGCTTATACAAGGTAATCATATGTGCTCTTATTGAGGAGCAAGATCCTGAAAAGTTGGAATCAGAGCATTTATGTTCTAGATCCCTTATCATCCACTTGTAATTCAAGTGCAAATTTTTGGCATCTCAAGATTGCATTTTCATCTTTGATGGCCTCAATCTGTGACAAATTTCCCATGGTTTCCTACAAACACCTGGTTCCACACTGCACACTGCAATATAATCAATCTACAAATCAATAATCCAACTATTCTAGAAGTAACTGTCAACACACAACTAAAAGCAAACCCTACATTCTAACTACTCTGATACCAACTTGATCTAAAAGTTCTACACTTAAAATTGAAGTGCAAATATTTTATTTGGATAATTTAATAACTCCCTTTATTAATCATTCAAATTCTTCTAAATATCAACTAAACTTGTAAAAATGATAGAAGCTAGTGAAAAACATGATTTTAAAAACAATGGATTAAAGTTATTTGTGACTTGTACTTTCATTCACCATTTAACCATTTTTAATAATGTTGTGTTATAATTTTCAAAATTTGAATCACTTGCATGAGTTCATTTACTAATTAAAATCAAATCAGCAAACTGAAATAATAACATGCAGCAAATGACAATTACCAAAAACACAAAATGTGATAACAAAGTTTAGCTCAACAATCAACACCTACATCTCTGGGTTCACCCAAGGAGTGGACCATTTCCATTAATGGAACTTCAAACACCTAGAAAAAATAAACAAATTTCTTGCAAGCTAATATCTCAATGCAAAAATTCACCTTCACTGTGACTGATTCAAGCCCAGCACCTTCAAATTTCGTGAGTCTTCATAAACACCTACAAAGTTGCTCCAAAAGTCCTAAAAATCTCCTTTAAGGTTTGAAAATACTCCTCCAATATGTAAATTGGCTAAACAGAGTATTAAGACTGTGTAATATGGCCCGAGAATGGATAAAAATCCATTTACATAAGCTTACCAAAGCTTTTACAAGGTCTCAGCCTTTTAAAATCAAAAACACAATCAAATTTTTTTTATGCATTTCAAATAGAAATTTGTGACTTTATACTCAGTTCAAAACTTTTGGCTTAATGGCTAAGCCTCCAACCTTTTTGCCACAAGGTGAGGGGTTCAAATCCATGGGTTTAGGCATCTCCAAAGAATCCATCTTGCATTATCCCACATGTGTGGGTCGAGAGGATTAAGCAAGGCTTATCAAAGCCTTCGACCGCCATTTCCACCATGGGTTTATCCCACATGCAATGATTTTAGGATAGGACTAGGATTTAAAAATAATTTCACCTCCCACTTATCATGTGGCTTTAGCCACATAAGAATCCTTGAGCTTGGTCTTTCCTTCGAGGGCTCGCCACATGACCTACCATAAGACCCTGCAGACTCGCCAAAGAGCTCTATTCTTCTCCCTCAAACCAATCTTCCTCAGGCTCACCACCTTGCTCTAGATTCATGGCAATGAACTATCCTTCGAACTCACCTTAGACCATTGAGTCATCGATCTCTCCAAAGGACTCACCATATGGCTCGATCAATGAACTTATCTCATGAGCTTAGTCACTTAACTCCACTTGGCATAAAATGTGACATGGCAAGATGAGTCACTTATGACATGGCAAGATGAGTCACTATAGTGATGTGACATGTTTATGACATGGAATAATCATCAAGGAGGCTAAGGCACCCCTCCAAATGAGTGTGTTGACCCTTGCTGAGGGCCCCTAATGAGCCAATAACGGGGCCCCTTTTATTTTTCTCAACAAACCACTGTTAAAGACTGGAGTAAAACATCGAACCACTTTTTGGAAAACCTTTAAATATGCCAAGTGCCAACCTCTAATAGGTCCTCATGCCAAATTTCAAAACAACATTGAAACATATGCCACATGTCACATTGCTTCATGCAATCTCATGACATTTATCGACCATCTTCAATCGGCCATAACAGGAGCTCCCGAACTCGGATTTACATTCCAAAAAATGTTCTAGAAAGCTCTCAAAGAGCTCTACAATGTGCCACCATTGAAACTCTAAATTGGAATCATTATCAAAACCTAATTTTTGATCAGCTACACATATGTGTAGTTCATATATAATTAATACAATGAAATCTTAACATTTCCATATCAACTTTAAGATCTTCATGTGTATATATATATGCATAAAGTTGAGTGTAAAAACTATAGTTCACTCATTCACCTACCCGTACCTAGGCTATATGTTATGGCTTTAACCATTTTATTTCCTAACCCAAATATGAATAAGTATGCATGTTACAACATTTATAACAAATCTTAATATAGACATACTATGTTCTATGTTTAAAATATACATAATTCATTTGAAAACTGAAGCAACAAAATTCCACACTAAACCAAACTTCAAGTTCATCTATACATGTACCCTAACAACTATTTATTATTAAAACCTATAATTTATTTCGAAAGCCCCCAAATATTTTAGGATGTGTGTGTGTGTGTGTGTGTGTGTGTGGATATATCTATCACATTCCATTTTTGTATAGAGAACCCATAATTTTAAACCCAAAAATACAAATAGGTTTATACAGTCAAGCCTTCATACAATCCCACAATTTCAATCTATTTTATTAAATACCTTAAGGAATATATATCAAACTAGTTCAACAACAAAACTAGTCCGAGCCAAATCAAATATACCCATCAAGAAATAATATTTCCATGATGTAACAAAGATTTTCAAATTGAAAAGGGGTTTAAGATAGAGCTTTATTATAGCCTAAATAACCATGGCAATTCTTATAGCTCTACCCAATTACCTTAGGTTACCCTAGGTTGGATGTAGGGTTATGTGAAGGCCAAGCCTTCAAGAGGGCCCTACATACAACCCTTTAAAATTTTACATAACATACAAATAAATGAAAAACCTAGTAACTATTTCAATTCCAAGATTCCATCAAATATTACACACATAGTAATTTTAAGTACAAAACTAATATGTGATTATTATTATGCCAAAGAAGCCAAATGTCCTCTTTTTTCTTAACTCAAATTCTCCTCCTTCTCTTTTTGTCTACTACTTCCCATATGCCATGTGTTGTTCCTCACAACCTTATTCTCCTTTATTTTATTATTATTCATCAACTTAGTCTCTTCCATTCATGATAGACCAAATTGACTAAAAATATGCATGCAAAATAGCTCAATAGAATCCCCACTAAGCTACAATCTACCACTATTTTCTTGTAGCCTATAACAAAACTCTTGTCATGATTTTCGTAAGAATTATGGTTAACCTAGAGTCAACGAGTGATTATAAACCCTAAATCATCTCAAAAATTTCAATGATTCTAATAAAATAATCATTGTATATTTGTTATAAAATCTAATTCAAACATTTTGCATTCGACTTTAAACTATTAGCTAACCTTCTAGGTTAAATAATAATCCATAGGTTTGGCATATAATTTGGCAAACATAATAACATTTGTATAATAGTTTCACAATGATATTATTCTATAACATCATGGATTACATTATGTTTATTGCCCAGCTTTATAAAGTCAAAACACAAATATCGTTTCACCATGCCAAAACCATTCATTAATACATAATAAAGAGCTTATAGTCCATTAAGTCATTTATAGGTTTATATTACTATTAAAATGATAATAGTAATTTTTAAAACATAAATAGACACTAACAATCTTATTTAATTATGTAACAACATATATCGATTATTTCAAGAAATAATCCAAATAAGCATTGCTAAACAAATATTTAATTATGTACAATATCATAATAATCACGTTAAATTAGTTAGGTACATATTTATCACATCAACTAAGTAATAACATCAACAACAACTAGATTAGTGAAATCATGTAATCACATAAAATTATTTAAGAACACAAAAGATCACAACAAACATTTATAACAGAAAAATAAAGCATACCACAACTATCTAATCAAATAATTAATTACAAAACATGATATACTATGTAGTGTGTACATAGGTTTCTGGTTTCACTCAATGTCATCCCCCAATGTCTCTATCTAAACCACCCTCTCTGATGATTGTCTCTTTCCATCACACTTTGAGGGATGGATATGTCCTGCATCCACCTCACAACAATGAAGGCACTTAGCCTGAAATATAATTATATCCAAAGCATAATGTTGTATAATTAACAAACATGATCATAATGTACATAATGTAAAAGTATTTCTAGCTCATAGCAAACTAATCATGTAAATTAATCATCCCATAATTGTCCCATAATCAACATATGACATAAAGCTTAATCAAACATTAGTTAATCAACTAATCAACCATAATAATCCACGGATCAAACATGTTTTTTAGCTTAGAGAGAAAATGGGATGTGACACTTAAAATTTTGGTGATGGGTAAATAAAACATTTCAATCGAGTGGCCAAATTATGGTTGATGAAGTTATGTATGCTTCCTAAGTCAATCAACATTTTCACATTCTATTTATTGAGGAAACCCACCACCTTAAGTGTTTGAGGAGTGTTGATACCTGAAAGTGCATGACAATAGATTGTAGGTTGGGAATCTTCAGGTACCTCCTCTATTTCTTTCTCATCATCATTGGAGGCATCATCATCTTCATTGGATCCCTCAATGTATAATATATTCTTCTCAACACATCTATGTCATTTGTTCCACTTGTTATCACAACCAAAACACAATCCTTTTACACATTTTTCTTCAATTTGTTGAGGGTTAAATCTAGTAGGTGAAGGAAATGATGATGTTGATATGCTATGATCTCTGAAGTGAGGGAATGGTTGCTTCTTGTTGTCTATAATTTTTTTTTCACCCTTAAGTGTCATGATAAAATAATTAAAAACTTTAAGTGGATTAAACATGTGTACCTCATGTTGAATGTGGTCCTTGAAGCCACCAAAAAGTAGGTCATTTAGGTTCTCATTAGAAATTATATCCACACATAAAGATAGATTCTAAAAATGATGAATATAATCTTTGACTGGGCCAATCTGACATAATTTTTCTAGTTGGATGAAGTAATTATCTATCACACTATTGATATAGTGTAATTTTAGCTCCTTTGTAAAAATTGACCAAGTGACATTGATAGTCATATTTTTTCTTTTGAGCACACAACCATCAATACCAAATGAATTGTTCAGGTTTTAAAATACAAGGATGCCATGTTAACCTTCTGTCCACATGGGATATGATACAAATCAAAAAAATATCCCATTTGGTTGATCTAATTGAGTAGATCCTTTCCATCAAATTTATGCATGTCTACCTTTGATAACAGATTAATTTGTGGCAAGGTACTTGGATTTGGATTAGGCTGGTTGGGGGATCCAACCTCGTGGGGTTGTGTAATAGTGATAGTTGGATGATTTGGCTAATTGTTTTGTAAATACATCATGATATTTTCCAAACTAGATTGTATGACTTTCATATCATATTGTATGCCTTGCATATCACTTTGAATGCCTTGCACACTATAATCAAGCTGGCTCACTTTGTGATCTCTCTCAGAGAACCCTAGTAAAAAGGATACAATAAATCCCCCTTTTGAATCTATCTTCTTTGTGAGGAGTTTTACCTAAAGCTTTATCACCCTTTCCTCAGCCTCTAGTTTGCGGTCCTGCCATAAAAGGGATTGACAATGTTGACCTTGATTGGCACCTTTGACCCAACTTTGACCAAACATTTTTATAATTATGTCAACCTCAAATTAGAAATTACAAAGAATATACCCCATTTATATTTTTCTAATATTTCTAAATATGTAAATAACTTATACAAATTCCTTAAATTGCACACTATAGAACAGATTTATGAAAAACACTAAAATAGAAATAAATCACACAAAATTGATCTTCAAATGCTATTTT